>NC_069400.1:4280111-4338268 GCF_026875155.1 Cherax quadricarinatus | reverse complement strand
AAAATGTTGGGGGTTTGGGGGGGGGTTTTTAAAAAAGGGGTACTTTGGTTGGGGTCAAAAAAAGGTAAAAAGGGGGGAGGGATTTAAGGGTAAAGCCAGGGTAAATGAAAATGGGGAGCCTTTAATTGAGCTATGTGTAGAAAGAGGTTTGGTAAATAAATGAACATATTTATGAAAAGAGGATAAATAAGTATACAAGGTATGATATAGCACGTAATGAAAGTAGTTTGTTAGATTATTGATTTGTGGATAAAATGTTGATGGGTAGGCTTCAGGATGTTTAGTTTATAGAGGGGCAGCTGATATATCGGATCATTATTTAGTTGTAGCTACAGTTAGAGTAAAAGGTAGATAGGACAAGAGGAAAGTGGCAACAAGTGAGAGAGAGGTGGAAGTGTAAAACTAAGGAAGGAGGAAGTTCGGGTGAGATATAAGCAACTATTGGCAGAAATGTGGGCTGGTGCAGGTATGAGTAGTGGAGGGGGGGGGGTTGAAGAGGGTTGGAATAGCTTTTTAAAACGCAGTATTAGAATGTGGGGCAGAAGTTTGTAGTTATAGGAGGGTGGGTGCAGGAGGAAAGAGGAGTGATTGGTGGAGTGATGAAGTAAAGGGTATGATAAAAGAGAAAAGTTAGCTTATGAGAGGTTTTCACAAAGCAGAAGTGTTATAAGAAGAGTAGAGTATATGGAGAGTAAAAGAAAGGTGAAGAGAGTGGTGAGAGAGTGCAAAAGGAGAGCAAATGATAGAGTGGGAGAGGCTCTGTCAAGAAATTTTGATGAAAATAAGAAAAATTTTTGAGTGAGATAAACAAGTTAAGAAAGCCTAGAGTACGAATGGATTTGTCAGTTAAAAACAGAGTAGGGGAGTTAGTAGATGGGGAGATGGAGGTGTTGGGTAGATGATGGGAATATTTTGAGGAACTTTTAAATGTCGACGAAGAAAGGGAGGCGGTAATTTCATGCACTGGTCAGGGAGGTATATCATCTTTTAGTAGTGAAGAACAGGATGGTGAGAGTGTGGGGGAGGTGCGTGAGGCATTACGAAGAATGAAAGGGGGTAAAGCAGCTGGAACTGACGGGGTCATGACAGAAATGTTAAAATCAGGGAGGATATAGTGTTGGAGTGATTGGTATTTTTGTTTTTTAAATGTATGAAAGAAGGGAAGGTACCTAGAGATTGACGGAGAGCGTGTATAGTGCCTCTATATAAAAGGTAGGGGACAAAAGGCATTGTAAAAATTATAGGGAATTAGTTTACTGAGTATACCAGGAAAAGTGTACGGTAGGGTTATTATTGAAAGAATTAGAGGTAAGACAGAATGTAGGATTGCGGATGAGCAAGGAGGTTTCAGAATGGGTAGGGGATGTGTAGATCAAGTGTTTACATTGAAGCATATATGTGAACAGTATTTAGATACAGGTAGGGAAATTTTTATTGCATTTATGGATTTAGAAAAGGCATATGATAGAGTGGATAGGGGAGCAATGTGGCAGATGTTGCAAGTATATGGAATAGGTGGTAAGTTACTAAATGCTGTAAAGAGTTTTTATGAGGATAGTGAGGCTCAGGTTAGGGTGTGTAGAAGAGAGGGAGACTACTTCCCGGTAAAAGTAGGTCTTAGACAGGGATGTGTAATGTCGCCATGGTTGTTTAATATATTTATAGATGAGGTTGTAAAAGAAGAAAATGCTAGGGTGTTGGGGAGAGTGGTGGGATTAAATTATGGGTATTCAAATACAAAATGGGAAGTGATACAGTTACTTTTTGCTGATGATACTGTGCTTATGGGAGATTCTAAAGAAAAGTTGCTAAAGTTAGTGAGCGAGTTTGGGAGAGTGTGTAAAGATAGAAAGTTGAAAGTGAACATAGATAAGAGTACGGTGATGAGAGTATCAAATGATTTTGATCAAGAAAAATTGCATATCACATTGGAGAGAGGGAGTATGGAAGAGGTGAATGTTTTCAGATATTTGAGAATTGACATGTCAGCAGATGGATTTATGAAGGATGAGGTTACTCATTGAATTGATGAAGGAAAAAAGGTGAGTGGTGCGTTGAGGTATATGTGGAGACAAAAAAGTTATCTTTGGAGGCAAAGAAGGGAATGTTTGAAAGTATAGTAGTACCAACACTCTAATATGGGTGCGAAGCTTAGGTTATAAATGCTGCAGCAAGGAGGCTGTTGGAGGCAGTGGAGATGTCCTGTCTAAGGGCAATGTGTGGTGTAAATGTTATGCTGAGAATTCGAAGTGTGGAAATTAGGAGAAGGTGTGGAGTAAATAAAAGTATTAGTCAGAGGGCTGAAGAGGGTTTGTTGAGGTGGTTTGGTCATTTAGAGAGAATGGATCAATGTAGAATGACATGGAGAGCTTATAAATCTGTAGGGGAAGGAAGGCAGGGTAGGGGTCGTCCTCGAAAAGGTTGAAGGGAGGGAGTAAAGGAGGTTTTGTGGGCGAGGGGCTTGAACTTCCAGCAAGCATGCGTGAGCGTATTAGACAGGAGTGAATGGAGAGGAATGGTTTTTGGGACCTGATGAGCTGTTGGAGTGTGAGCAGGGTAATATTTAGTGAAGGGATTCAGGGAAGCTGGTTATTTTTATATAGCCGGACTTGAATCCTGGAAATGGGAAGTACAATGCCTGCACTTTAAAGGAGGGGTTTGGGATATTGGCAGTTAGGAGGGATATGTTGTGTATCTTTATACGTATATGCTTCTAAACTGTTGTGTTCTGAGCACCTCTGCAAAGAGAGTGATTATGTGTGAGTGAGGTGAAAGTGTTGAATGATGATGAAAGTATTTTCTTTTTGAGGATTTTCTTTCTTTTTGGGTCACCCTGCCTCGGTGGGAGACGGCTGACTTGTTGAAAAAAAAGATATATATACATTTATTATAAACTTATCAAAATATATTAAGTTGGACATATATATGTCGTGCCGAATAGGCAAAACTTACGATTTTGGCTTAAATATCAGCACTTTTCTTGTCGAATAAGGCAAGCAAAAATTTATGTATGCAATAATTTCGTAAAAATAATTTTGAACTTAACGGAAAAAATATATTTCATTGTATTTATTTTAAATTATTGTAAACTTTCTTGAAATATATTTAGTTGGGTTAGGCTAAATTATATTGCGCTTGTTATAATTAGGTTAAGTAAGTTTTCTAAGGTTCTTTTGGTACAAAATTATTAATTTTTACATTAACATAAATGAAAAAATATATCTTTAAATGTATTAGAGAAAACTTTAGAGAGGACTTAATTTTAAACGAGTTCATGGTAACTGACAGCCTCGGTGGCTGTCTCCCAGTGAGGCTGGGTGACCCAAAAAGAAAACATTTTCACCATCATTCACACTATCACTGTCTTGCCAGAGGCATTCTGATACGGCAGTTTAGATGACACTCTAAAAAGCAAATATGCCAAACCCTCCTTTAGAGTGCAGACACTGTACTTCGTACCTCCAAGACTCAAATCTGGCTAACTGGTTTCCCAAAATTCCTTCACAAAATGTTACCCTGCTCACACTCCAACAGTTTACAAGTCCCAAAAACCATTTGTCTCCACTCCCATCAAATATGCTCACACATGCCTGTTGTATGTCCAACCCACTTGCACTTTAAAGCTCCTTTACTCACTTCCTAAGTTGACTCCTACCCATGCCTCCCATCCACTACAAATTTTTACACCCTCCGTATGACCAAACCACCTCAACAGCCCCTCCTCGGCCCTCTGAATAATACTTTTAGTAACACCTCACCTCATCCTTATTTCCATACTATGAATTCCCTGCATAATATTTATGCCATACATTGCCCTTAGGAACAACTTCTCCACTGCCTCCAGCCTTCTCCTCGTTGAAACATTCACCACCCATGCTTCATACTCATATAAGAGTGTTGGTACCACTATACTCCCATGCAATCCCTTCTTTGCCTCCATGGATAACATTCTGTGTCTCTACAGATACCTCAGTGCACCACCCACCCTTTTCCCTTCATCAGTTCTGTGGTTTACCTCGTCCTTCATAAACCCATCCCAGATAAGTCCACTCCTAAATATCTGAACACGTTCACTTCTTTACTCCCTCCATCCAATGTGAAATACATTTTTTCGTTAACTAACTCATTTGATACCCTCATCGTCTTACTGGTATCCATGTTTATTTTCAACTTCCTTTATTCACCCTCCCAAACTTGTCCATTGACCTTTGCAACTTCTCTTTTGAATCTCTCAAAAACACAGTATCATCTCCCATTTTGTATTTGATTTCACATAATTGAATCCCACCTCTCTCTCTAATACCCTAGGATTTACTACTTTTATAACCCCCTCTATAAATATGTTAAACAACCATGGTGATATCACGCATCTCTAAGACCTACATTTACTGAAAAGTAATCTCGCTATCTCTTTCACACCCTTACCTGAGCCTCTATATCCTAATAAAAACTCTTTACAGCATTTAGTAACTAGCTACCTATTGCAAACACTTGCAACATCTGCCACATTGCTTCCCTATTCACCCTATCAAATGCCTTATCAAAATCCATAACAGCAACGAAAATTTCCTTACCTTTATCTAAGTATTGTTCACTTATATGCTTCAATGTTAACACTTGGCTACAATACCCTACCATTCTAACAAGCCTCTTGTTCATCGGCAATCCTGCTCCCCTTCTTAACCCTAATTCTTCCATAATAACTTTACTGATGTACTCGTAATCGTAATTCCCTATAATTGTTATAATATTTTTGTCCCCTTTTCTTTTACATAAAAGAATATACACGCTTCTCTGCCATTCCCTCTGTCATTTCATTTATTGAACAAAAGCACAACCATTGCAAAACAAAAATATCCACACCTGCTTTTAAATTTCTGTTCATTATCCCATCAAATCTAGCCTCCTTTACTCCTATTCATTCTTCTCCTACACACCTCACGCACCTCCTCCACATCACATATGGCTCTTTCGCACTCCTACAATTATGTTTTATCTTGCCAATTGTCATCAAACATTTATGGTTCCTCCAAAATTTCCCACCATCTTTTTCCTAATACGCCATTCCTCATCTTACAATCTCCATTTTGTTTTTAACTGTCATATCCATGCGACTTCCCAAGGCTTTTCAACCTATTTTCTCACTCCAAGTTTGTTTCTTATTTTCAGCAAAATTTGTCGATAGTGCCTCACCCACTCTTCATTTGCTCTCCCCCCTTTTGCACTCTCTTCACCCTCTTTTACTCCACTCTTTTATCACTTCTGCTTTGTTAAATAACGTCTCAAAAGTGATTTTTTTTCTCTGTATCTTCCTCTTTAACTCATCATTCCACTAATCACTCCTGTTTCTCCCACACTCACCCACTAGATCCAATCTTCTGCCCCACATTCCTCACACTGCATTTTTTAAAACTATCACCAGATCCTCATCCCCCGCACTACTTTATTCTCACTAGCCAAAATTTCTCGCCAACAGTTGCTTATATCTCACCCTAAACTTCCTCCTCCCTAAGTTTATAAACTTTCATTTTTCTATTACTAGATGAGGTAGTTTTTACCGTCTTTGCCCATTCTACCTCTTACTATAACTGTAGCTACACCTATAATCAATTATGTGGTATATTTATTTCCCCTCCATAAACATGTATATTCTGAAGTTCTACCCATCACCTCAACCAACAATACAAATCCGACAACTATTTTATTATGACCCTCTAATTACATCTTGGTATCTTATTTATCCTGTTTATCTTCACATTTGAACTGCTTCTTATCACAAACCGCTTCTATACAAAAGTTTATTTAAAGGAACCCGAGACTTACTACTTCTTCCACCTGAACATAGGTATCCCACCACGTTTACTCTCTCACTTGGTTCAAAACTTCCCAAGAAACTACTCAACTTCTCCAGAATCTTCTATCTCCTCTAAACTTCTGCTTCTTCAAGTGCTATAAACAATTACTATAACCCACTTTCACATCCGATCCTTACTTTTACTCCACCTTAATCATGAGTTTTTACATTTAAATTCCCTATTTTCCTACCATAACTGAATCCTTCAAACATTATGGCTATACCTTGCTTAGCTTTACTCTCTCGGAAAACCACTGACGTAATCCATTTATTCTCTTAGTGAAAACCCCTCCAATTCACTTTCAGCCCATGTTTCACTTAGAGCCTGACGTAAGCTTCTCTTCACTCATAACATCAACATTCTTCTCTTTATCATCGCACTAGATGACACGCATACTCAAACATCCCAAACTTCTTAGGATTTTCTCTTATTTTTTTAGTAATCTATATAGGACGGGAAGGGAATTTAAAGCCCATGCTCCCAGGATTTTCGTCGGCTTTACAATCACCTGGTTACGTAAGAAAGTCTCATTCCCACTACCTATGGAGATGAAAGGACATAAAGTGGAACGACCGACCGAAGTTTGAACATAACTGGTTCCTAAGTGTGTGTTCGAACTGCGAAAAGTTCAATGTCCGGATCAGTATTCCCAGGGATGTAATGTCAGAAATCACTCACTGGAGATGTTTGGTTGAACTGAGTCTCCCAATAGCCTCTGAGAATTAAGACAATTGTCAGAGGTTTCCATACCAAAACACTTTTGAAAAATATCGGCTTTCCTTTAAAGAGTTATTTTACAACTGAATTGTTAACAGCCGGGCATGTTCAGACTCCAGAAATAACGTTCAAAAACAGGGTTTAATTTTTTTCAGAACAATTGGTTTTTTTAAAACTCCAGTTCGCCTTCGAGATCCGGACTATTAAGAAAAAAAAAAACTCAGATGAGTGTGTATACATAAAGTGTACTGCATGTGTAGTCGTGACTTAGTGTAAGTAGGAAGCAGAAGATTATACCTGCGTCTTGTGTGTGATTGAGACGGAAAAAAGACTCCAGCAACCTATCATCATGTAAAAACAATTACAGATTCGGTCTTACAGTTAATTTTGAGGTCATTAGTTACCTTCCCTGGGTTGGTTGCTGTCTTCAACCTACTATTCCAGGAGGTTGTACCTCTTGGGTGGGTTGCTGGTCTACCAACCTACTACCACAGGATCGGTAGTACCTCCCGGGTGGTTTGTTGTCTATCATCCTACTACCTCTGGACGTAGTACCTCTCTGGGTGGTTGGTTGATGTTACCCCAACGACTACCACAGGACGGTAGTACCTTTCTGGGTGGTTGCTGTTCTACCAACCTACTACCAACAGGACGGTTAGTACCTCCCTGGGTGGTTGTTGTTCTATCAACTACTACCACAGGACCGGTAGTACCTCTCTGAGGTGGTTGATGTCTACCAACCTACTACCACAGGGACGGTAGTTCCTCCCTGGGTGGTTGTTGTCTACCAACCTATACCACTGGGACGGTAGTACCTCCCTGGGGTGGGTGTTGTCTACCAACCTACTACCAAGGACGGTAGTTCCTCTCTGGGTGGTTGATGTCTACAACCTGCTACCACAGGACGTTAAGTTCCTCTTCCTGGGTGGAATGATGTCTTCAACCTACTACCACAGGACGGTAGCGTACCTCCTGGGTGGTTTGTCTGTCTACCAAACCTAACTACACCAGGACGTAGCTACTCGAGCCTCCCTGGTGAGTTGTTGTCCTACCAATCCCTACTACCACAGGACGGTAGTACCTCCCTGGGTGGTTGCTGTCTACCACAACCTACTACCTCAAGGACGGTAGTTCCGCCCTGGGTGGTTGTTGTCTACCATCTACTACAACGGACAGTAGTTCTCCCTGGGGTGGTTGCTGTCTACCAACCTACTACCACAGGAGTAGTTACCTCCCTGGGTGGTTGCTGTCTACCAACCTACTACCACAGGATGGTAGTACCTCCCTGGGTGGTTGCTGGTTCTACCAACTTACTACAACTGGAGGTTAGTCCTCACTGAGGTGGTGGTTGGTTCTACAAACCTACTACCACAGGATGGTAGTACCTCCCTGGGTGTTGTTGTTTTACCAACCTACTACCCACAGGTCGGTTTTAGAGTACCTCCCTGGGGGGTTGTTGTCCTACCAACCTACTACACAGGACGGTAGTACCTCTATGGGTGGTTGCTGTCTACCAACCCTACTACCATCAGGGAGGTAGTACCTCCCTGGGTGGTTGTTGTCTACCAACCTACTACCACCAGGACGGTAGTACCTCTCTGGGTGGTTGATTTCTACCAACCTACGACCACAGGACGGTAGTACCTCCCTGGTGGTTGTTGTTACCACCAAAATACTACACAGGACGGTAGAGTACTCTCGGGGGTGGTGGGTGTTGTTACCAACCTACTACACAAGACAGTATTACCTCCCCTAGGTGGTTGCTGGTCCTACCAGCTTACCACAAGACTTAATACCTCCCTAGGTGGTTGTGTCTACAGCCCCTTACTACCACAAGACAGTATTACCTCCCTAGGTGGTTGCTGTTACAACCTACTACCACATGACGTTATTACCTCCCTAGGTGTGGCTGGTCTACCTAGCCTACTTACCACAGACAGTAATTACCTCCCTAGTGGTTGCTGTTCTACCAGCCTACTACCACAAGACAGTATTAACCTCCCCTAGGTGGTTGCTGTTTATACCAGCCTACTACCACATGATTGCATTACCTCCCTCGTTGGTTGACCTGCTCTACCAACCTGACTTCCACAAGAAAGTAGTATCCTCCCTCGTGTGGTTGCTCGTCCACAACTACTACACAGACAGTAGTACCTCCTGGGTGGTTGCTGTCTACCTAACCTACACAGGACAATAGTACCTTCCTGATGGTGCTGTCTTACCAACTAATACCACTGGACTGTAGTACCTCCCTGGTGGTTGCTGTTCTACCAACCTATACTCCTCAGACCAGTAGGTTCCTCTCTGGGTGGTTGCTGTCCTATCAACTACTTCCACAGGACAGTTTGAGTACCTCCGGTGGTTGCTGTCTACCAACTACTACCACAGGACAGTAGTTCTCCCTGGGTGTTGCTGTTACCAACCTACTTACCACAGGGACAGTAGTTCCTCCCTGGGTGGTTGCTGTTTCCAACTTCTACCACAGGGACAGTAGTAACTCCCTGGGTGGTGACTGTCTACCATAAACTACTACACAGGACAGTAGTTCCTCTCTGTGTGGTTGCTCTGTCTACCAACATACTACCACAGGGACCAGTAGTTCCTCCTGGAGTGGTTGCTGTCTTCCAACTATACCACAGGTCAGTAGTACCTCCCTGGGTGGTTGCTGTCTACAAACCTACTACCACAGGACAGTGTTCATCTCTGTGTGGTTGCTGTTACCAACCTACTACCACAGGACAGTAGTTCCTCCCTGGGTGGTTTGCTGTCTACCAACCCATACGACAACAGGACAGTGTACCTCCTGGGTGGTTGTTGTCTACCAACCTCACAGACCAGTTAGTATCCTCCCTGGTGGGTTGATGTCTACCTAACCTTACCCATAGGACAGTTGAGTACCTCCCTGGGTGGTTGCTGTCTACCAACCTACTACCACAAGGACAGTAGTAGTACCTCCTGGGTTGGTTGCTGTCTATCCAACCTATACCACAGGACAGTAGTTCTCCCTGGGTGATTATACTTGGTCTAACCAAAACTACTCACAGGACAGTTGTACCTCCCAGGGTGGTTTGACTGTCTACCAACCTACTACCCTCAGGACAGTAGTTCTCCCTGGCGTTGGTGCTGGTCTACCAACTCTACTACAACATGGACAGTTTAGTACCTCCCTGGGTGGGTTGTTGTCTACCAACACTACCACAGACAGTAGTTCATCCCTGGGTGGTTGTTGTCTACCCAACCTACCACGGACAGTAGTACCTCCCTGGGTGGGTTGTTGTCTAACAACTTCCACAGGACAGTAGTACTCCCTGGGTGGTTTATGGTCTACCAATCTACCACTGGACCAGTAGTAGTAGTACCTCCTGGGTGGTTGCTGTCTACCAACCTACTACCACTGGACAGTTGTTCCTCCCAGGGTGGTTGCTTCTTCCAACCTTATTCCACAGGCCAGTAGTACTCCCTGGGCTGGTTTCTTGTCTACCAACCTACTAACACAGGTCAGTAGTACCTCCCTCGGTGTGTTGTCTACCAACCCCATACCCCACAGGACAGTAGTACAGCTCTGGGTGGTTGCTGTCTACCAACACTACTACCACAGGGGACAGTAGTACACTCACCTGGGGTTGCTGTTACCAGCTACCACTGGACAGTAGTACCTCCTGGGTGGTTGCTGTCTTCAACTACCACAGGACAGTAGTACCTCCTGGGTGGTTGCTGTCTACCAACCTACCACAGGACAGTAGTACCTCCCTGGGTGGTGCTTGTCTACCAACCTACCACAGGACAGTATTAGTACTCCCTGGGTGGTTGCTGTCTTCCAACCTTCCAAAATTACAGTAGTACCTCCTGGGTGGTTGTGTCTACCAACCTACCACAGGATCCAGTAGATACCTCCTGGGTGGTTGCTGTCTACCAACCTACCACAGGACAGTAGTACCTCCCCTGGGTGGCGGTGGTTGCTGTCTACCAACCTACCACAGGACAGTAGTACCTCCTGGGTGGTTGCTGTCTACCAACCTACCACAGGGACAAGTTAGGTAACTCCCTGGGTGGTTGCGTCTACCTACCTACTACCAACAGGACAGTTGTACCTCACTGGGTGGTTGCTGTCTACCTATATTCTACACAGGACAGGAGTACCTCCCTGGGTGGTTTCTGTCTACCAACCTACTACCACAGGACAGTAGTACCTCCCTCGGTGGTTGTTTGTCTACCAACATACCACAGGACAGTAATACTCTCTGGTGTGGTTTGCGGTCTAACAACCTAACTACCACGGACAGTTTAGTACTCCCTGGGTTTTTTATTTTGGGTGGCTGTCTTACCTACTTCCACTGGACAGTAGGACCTCCCTGGGTGGGTGCTGTCTCTACCACCTACCACAGGACGTAGTACTCCCTGGGTGGTTGCTGTCTACCAAAAACCTAACTCAGGACAGGTAGTCCTCATGGGTGGTTGCTGTTTTCTTTTAACCCATATTTAAAAACCTACTACCGCAGGGACAGTAGTACCCCATGGTGGTTGCTGTCTAACCAACCTACCACAGGGACTTGTTGGACCTCCCTGGGTGGTTGTGTCTACCTAAACCTACTACCGCAGGACAGTATAGTAACTCCCGGGGTGTTGACTGTCTACCAACCTACTAATACAATTATTATTATTATTTTTTGTTAGAACGTATGAATAATAAAAGGGATCATCTATATGTATATGACAGGAGAAATGCAAAGAAAGAAATTTAGCGTTGCATTCTAGTAAGTGCTTTTACGACTGTAACTTCTCAATTTATGCAATATTATTGTCATAATATCAATTAGTGTTACAGTCGCCAGTTTTTAAACAACTCTGTTATTGTTGTACCCTTCTGATAAACTTCTTAGTTGTGCTATACTCTCCTGAATAAACGCTAATTAGTAATTACCGTCTGATCCAACCGATAATTAGTATTAAACCGTCTGATTAAACCGCTTAATTATCGCTATACCCTACAAATTAAACCAATCAGTGCTGTACCAGCCTGATAAACCACTCATGATAAACCAGTTATGCTTATCCCGCCTGAAAAAAATGCTTAGTTATGCTTTACCTACCGATATATACCATTCAACTATGCTGTAACCCATCATGAACTCTTTTTAAGTAGTATACCCGCCAGATATAAACAATTCAATTATGCTGATAACCACTAATTAGGATTCACCGTGTGTGATAAACCACTCAGTGCTATATCACATAAACTTCTAATGATGACCTATTCCAGCCTGGGGGGGATTTTTTTGACTAAAAACCACTCAGTTGCTTATCCACCATAACTCTCAATTATGCTATTTCCATGCGTGATTAGATAAACCACCCAATTAGTGGTATTCCTGCGCTTGAATAAAACCACCAAATTAAATGTATTCAGCCTGAATAAACCACTCAGCTTTATTTTGCAGGGTTCCATTGCTGGTGAGATCAAGCGCACGACCAACTGGAGACCAACTTGCGGGTTTGGGAGACGCTTTCACTAATTACAGCGTCGAGGGTGTTGGCCTTTTCACTGCTGCTGGGGGCACGGTGTTGTGGGGATGTCCCAGCCAGTACTCTGCTCCTCTCTCCAGGATGGGTAAGAAATATCCCAAGCATAATTTGCTCGAATTAGGCTGCTGGGTTTGTTCGACAAATTCTAGTGTGGAAAATATTTGTAACTTTGTATGGACAGGACTCACACTCATTTTCTTCGATAATTATCTTTATTTCTGCAAGTACACGTACAAGGTTCAACAGGCCTAGCTGACATCAGTGGTGACAAATTACTATATAGGGAAGTCACTTGTATGCAAAGCATTTCTGGCAATTAGGTGTCCAGTTTTTGTTCAGGGATGGGAACTCATTCCAGTCGTTTTTTTAAACACCCAGGTACCTATTTTACTGCTAAGTAAGAGGACAGCAGGTGTCTTGAGGAGGAAACACGTCACAACGTATTTTCCACCGTCCCGTGGGCGCTGTGTGCGCTACCATAGAGTAATGACACCTTGAATGACTTGTTAATATCTGAATATATTGAATCTTTGAATTCAAGAAAGACTTTTTCTGCTGAGTTGTGGTCTCTGACTCTTGCATTTTGATAGCATGTGAGATGAGGAGGAGAAATGGACTGCTACAAACACTAGTGTTGGACTTTATTTGTCTTCCCTAAAGAGAAGTGATCTTTCGTTGAATTGAATGATACGTTTGCATTTATGTGAATATTACATCAGAATATCATTAGTGTTAGAATGTAAATTTTATTTCTTCTAATAGAATGGGGAAAATAAAGGTATGTTATTGCCATTATATTCTATTAATTTTCTAGCTCTTTGGGTTTCGAAACGTGGCGGCTTCCGTATAATTATAGATCACCTTCAATCTTATGAAAAGGGAATTGAAATAGGATGATTATACTGGATATAACTAATTATGGCAGATATATTTATACACACAGTAAAATCGTAGATTATTTGTCCATTATATATTAAATATATAATATGATCAAGTTAATTTATCGTTAGAAATAAACAGAAAATATGTGCTAAAGCGAGATAACGTCGACACGAAAGTGCTGTTGTTGACCAGTATTAAAAGGAAGTGATGAACAACCTCTGTGTAACATCCACTGCTAAGGTTAAGTTCCAGGCAAAGATGAATAATCTGAGTTCATGACGCCACCACTGGATCTTGTGGAGACGTCAGATTTCAACCTTGTTAGGTTTCTAAAAAACAAAGAGCCAGTTCCTAAACGCTAATTAATTCAAGTGAAGTTTGCATTCCAGTCCACGGACCTCAGTTGTGACACTGAGGAAAAGTTTTATCAACCGACAGTTGGTAGCTTGCCACTTGTACTGTATTTATATTATATCCTTATTCACTAAGAACAGTCTTGGTGCTTTATACGAAAACTGTGGACTAAGAAGGATAAATTGCCTGGATAAGATGCTACAGTTTCCGTACTGGGATGAAGGTCGTTTGAACTGGGCCGTTTTGCTTCATCTCAGCTTACCGTGTAAGTCACACACTATGCAATAAATAAATTACGTATATCGAAGAATCGTCGAGGGCAAAGTGAAGACTGATTCAGTGTTCAATGCCTCCGTCGCTGTCTGCACTTTTATGTCTGTTGATGTCTTGATATAAACTTATTTTATGTACTGACTGTGATCAAGTGGCCAGCATATGTAATCTGCCAAACGTGTTACCGAATCAATTGTTGGAATGTCGCAACCAAATAAGCAACTTGGCACAGACAACAAAAAGCATCTCTCGTAGAGATGTTATCGGTTGTGAAAATTTAGATATCCGCAGGTGCGGATGTGTGTGAGGATGTCTTACTTATTTTGCGGATGCGGTTGTTTTATGCGGATGTAAAGAGTTGTGTGGATGTTCACGGATGTTGATACGGATGCATATTCGGATATCTCTTTACAGTAAATTGTGGATGAGGATGTGTATGCGGATTTCCGATACATCACTACTCTGTTATAATTTTCGTATCGACAAAGGTGCTGAGTTAAACAAGGCATTTGGGATATATTGCTTCTCTGACTAATTCAGTCTTTACACATGTACTTTCAGTTCAACTTATAATGCTGCAATCCAAATATCTAAATCATGTCCCTCACTGACAATACAGGAAGGAAAAACTGAAGATGTGTAAAAAATCTAGTCCATATACTCTCCTACAATATTTATAACTGTACCCCACATATTTATAACTGATTATGGTAAATATATTACGTTATTTATGCCTTTGTATATAAGAAAAAAAATCGACTCAACTATACTAACTAGCCTATGGGACAGTTCCTGGGACGCCAGCAGGCAATCCGCCCCTTGCACGTGGTCGAGATCAGTGATAGTGTCGTGGTGCCCGCCCCTTCGTCCGAATGGGATCCTCACTCAATACCACACTTACTACCGGTCCACTGAAACGCTCTCCCTCAGGTAAGCAATGAACCAGCCCATGAAGGATCCTCAAGTACAAGTTCATTTTTTTTTACAAAAAGCTAAATTCAGTTTTCCTGTTTTTCATTCTGTTTTAACTTAACATCTAATTTATTTTCTCTACTAAACGGACAATTCATGTGAAGGAAAATGTTCTGGTAAATTATTTAAAATTAACGGAGAGAAGCCATATTACATTATTTTAATATTTTCTTTGTGATTAGAATTTATTTATGTTTCATAATATCGATTGTCTTTGCACTGAAACCTATTACACAAACTTATTAAAATATTAATTTCTGTAACTCTATTTACGTGTCCCCCAACTCTGTTTCTGCAACTTTATTTTGGTAACTCTATTTCTGTAACTCTATTTCTGAATCTTTCTGCTAACATGAACATCATATTGACATTCAAAAATGATCCTTAATAGTAATTGTATATAATGATTTAGAAAACTGAAAGTTGAGTATTAAATCCGATAACTTGGAATCTTTTTTGTGGAATTGTTCCGCCAGGGAATTGGCTTCTTCAGTCGAGTCAGAGAAAAAGAAGTAAAAAAATGAAGTCAGTTAGAGGTAATCAGTCGTTTCAGCTGGAGATTAAGTGTTTCAGTCGACAGGTTGAGGAAGTAAGTTGGCTCAGACAAGTTCTTTTTTGTATTAAATATGACTGAATATATTCCAGCATATGAATCTGTTATCACGTCACTGCCAATGACGAAGCAGGTCCTGTAACAGGCCGAGAAGGACGTATATTTCTCATTATTAAACCATCTTGCTGAAAAATAATCAACGCTTTGTTGAAGACAAGAAGCACAGATAAAGAACTGAAGAGCACATGTTATCAGGAACATGAGTTGAGGCGTCAGAAAATTATGTGTGATTTTCCGTGTTAGATGGGGGGATAACGTCAACCTGTCGACTGGTACAACCGTAACTGAATCACCAATATTCTTTTCTACTTACAAACTTAGATTCCAGTGTTAGTGGACTTTAGTCTGGTGGGATTGGGCGACTTTGCAGCTGAATAAATTAATTGATCACTCCAGAGATGTTTCATTGTTCTTCTTTGGATTTCACAGATCACATTAGGGCATACAGCAATGCATAAGTTTAAATGCAATTGCATACTGCATGTGAATCTCAAATATTCTTATGTATTATGTGTTATATATATATATAATATATATTTATATATATAGTTATATATATTAATATGTGGTGTGTGTGTGTGTGTATGTGTGTGTATATTGTTCGTGTCAAATAGTGAAACTGGTCAAATTTTAGCATGAACGCATTTAAAAGTAGGTCCTTTCTATAATTTGGTCTATCTCACGAAACTGTAATGACATGATTGCAATCAACCCATATCACGGGTGGGGTTTAGAAACCTGCGTGTCAGTGACTCATAAACCTCCAGACCGACAGTCTGGAGGTTTATGAGTCTCTGATCGTGGCTCACATGTTCTGTCCAGCCCCGTCGTATTGTTAATTGGCTTTTCTCATTATACTCTTATACATTTTAAAAATATTATTTTTGTCATTACGTTATTGTATTGTAAAAAATAATTAATTTTGTACCAAAAGAACCTTAGAAAACTTACCTAATCTTTTCCTATAAACATGCGCAATTTAATTTTGCCTATCCAACCTAAATATACTTTAGATACCTTTGTAGACCCCTCGTAAGCCTTTAGGGCCCCCCCCCCGTAAAAGAAACGTTCGCCACCTCAACTTCTTCTATTTTTCGTCTCTCGATTTCTTTCATTTTATTTGTACGTTAAATAAGCTCCTTTCAATAGTAATGTGACAAGTTTCTATAAAGGGGAATTCAAGGGCTCAAAAAACAACTCTCAGAAAAAACCAATTATTTACTAATAATCATTCATATTGAACAGTTAATTTTTCGTTTATTGGATTGGCACGAAGCTGTTTTTGAATGATCTACGCATAAACAATGCTACAACTGTATTTAAAATGGGCATCCGAACTGTAATTTATCCTTTCTTCATTATTAAAATAATAAAGTTTGTAATGGTCCTTTGTCATTCAGCAAATATCCTGACTTTTTTGGCCTCACAAAAATCAAAAACAATTATGGATATTCAAAAGACTTAGATACCACTTTGTCCTTTATCTACATCTTTCCTTATGTTCTCTGTGTATTTCATTGCAGTCCTGTTATTATTAACGAACAATACAGTCATATATATGTGAAAAAACTTACTTCCGTGATATTCCTTGCGCCGAACAGCCGAGACCACCGATTTTTTTTTTTCTAGAAATAGCATTTTTCTCAAGCATTACGAGTGTATATCATAGTTTTACCCATGTTCGTTTTCTTTATATAAAGACCTGGTGTGAAAGAAGGAAAATAGGTAGACCCCTCCCTGACTATGGAAATATTATATTCCAGAGGGGGGAGCGCTGAAGTATATGCATATATCATTCATTCTGGAGTATTTACCATATTTCTTTGTCTATTTATAATTGTTTATTATGTCATATTTGGATCAATTGTGATAGTTTAAATAAGCCGTAGGTAGAAGAAGCTATAATAGCGTTATATTGATGCATATTCCCGGCTATCCCGAGGGACTGGAATTTTCAATGACGTCAACAAAATGGTGTCGGGAGGTTCGTGGTTGGAGGTAAGTTACGTATAAGTCCAACCCATGTATTATTGATGCTGAATCGTTTCAATTATGATCTTTACCCCCCAAAGAATAATGGCAATAATACACAAAAAAAAAAAACGAAACGGAAAAAATGAAAATGAAGACAGGTGAAGCACACCTGCCCGGGTGTGGTGACGTCCTTGGTGTTTTAAATGACCATAATACTTGTAGGAAGGTCGTGACTGGGCGACTACAATTTCTGTTTTCAGCAAACAGAATAACGGGCCTATGCAAAGGTATAAAGCAAATTCTAGGATCTAAATGCTACACCCAACTACATTAATGCACAAACCGAGATCACACACAGTTTCTCCCAGCCACCCTACTGACCACATACTTTGTAAACACGCGCTGAGAACATTAGTCAGTCATGCTTCATTTCACAGGTCTTAGTGATCATTTCATCATTTACTGCACCAGGAAAATCAATAGGGATAGGTGGCTACACAGGACAATAAATAAGGAGGTCAACTAGAAACATACAAGTAAGAAACACTGGTAAATTGGCCTACACAATTGTGACGGGAAGAGATAACAAAGTGGCACGGACGTAAACGAATGCCCTGGGAAAAAATTCAAAACAATGTTCTCTTACCATTCTTTAAATATTGCACAGTTAAAGCGGTTGGATTTAAACGAAGACTGAACCCTGGATGACTACTGAGATATTAGTTAATATGAAATTCAGAGACAGCTGCTTACAAAAAAGATTTTTAAGCAACATACAGGATTATTGCAGCACTAATGATTTCCTAAGGGTGAGGAAACAAATTAATCAAATAAAAAAATACTAAACAGAGACAGAGGCTTATAAAAGGAGCAAAGGCAAAGCACTATGCTCAAAAATTGGAAAAGAATATATGCATAACCAGAAAGCTTGGTCAATCAACCTAAAAACAGTTGGGATATAGGCCATAAGCCTGTAGCTGGTCTAACATGTACTCTCTATCGATAATGAGGTATTGCACGAAACATCTACAGGTGGATAAATTGCCACTTTCTTATTCCCCACCTACTTCAATCTGTCTTGATCTCACACTAGTTCCTCGTAACTACCAGCTGCATCAAATACCTTTAAACACAGACTCTGATAAAGTTTCAAACAGACTATACCAATAAAGGGGTAACCCAAACAGTGTCAATAGAAGTGTATCTCTTGACTTCATTCAAAAAGAAACTAAGCAGGGATAAACCCAACTTAGAGCACAGGCCCTGATAACATCCATCTAAGTCTCCTAAAAGGATGGTTGGCTTTTGAACTGTCAATCCCTATTGCTCACATAATATTAAATCTATTCAATCACCACTAATACCGTACGGAGGGGTTCAAGGAGGCCGTGTTACTCCTATCTTCAAAGAAAAATAATAGGTCTGCTGTAAGCAACTATAGACCTGTTTAGTCACTACTCAGCAATAATATCTAAAATCTGGAGAGGGCGGTTGTATTCTCATGTAGTGATGTTTACCTTAATGACACAGCTTTCTCCATAGCTATCGATCGGGCTTTCTTTAGAAGATCCTACCGACTATCCGTCCGCCCTTATTCTTCTCGATGGATTACTGGAGAACGAAATGTCAAAAGGGAACCTCATAGGTAGGGTAACCTTAGACTGCAAAAGGCCTTCGATACTGTCAACCACAATATATTATGTAATAAAAAATTCAAATCTATCGGATAGGTTCTGTAGACTGGTTTAAGTCTACCTTAGCAACAGGAGACAAATAGTCAAATTCAACCAAACGAATCAGAACCCCTGCCGATAATGTGAGTTCCCAATGGTAGTATTTGGTGTCCCTTACTATTCTTATGTTATGTCAATGATTGCTATCAGTGTCAAGTGCAAACTCCTACTGTATGCAGATGACAATTGCTTGTTAGTGACAGGTAAAGACCCACAAGATATTGCTAATGTTTTAAACACTGGAATGGAGTCCTGCAGCAAAGGGTTAGTAGACAAACAAACTGTCATTACACCTAGGGAAACTGAAGCATTCTCTTTGGAACGAAACATAAACTGGAGAAGGGTAAATAATTTTATTGTTTCAGTGTAATGGGGAGTCCATCACTTTGGTTTCATCTGTTTTAAATATCTGGGGAATCCCCTTGACCCATGTCCATGTCAGGGAGAATTGTTAGGGAACAGGTAAGTAAGAAAGCGAAGCCTGGCTGAAGTTCGTATAGACAAGCACAGTGTCTACCTACTGAGGCTCGCGGACCTATTGTCTAGCCTTATACAATGCCATAGTGGGATTACGCTTGCTCTTCTTGTACTTCTGCCTTGACAAAAAAACTGAAAGATAGACTGCAAAACACCCAGAACAAAATCGTAGATTCATCCTGGGGCTGGACCAAGAGAACAGGTAGGGCCAGGATGAATTACAGCAGGTTGGATATGCTGAATGTTGAAGACAGAGTAAAACACTGAAAGCTTAAATCATGGGGTTTTATAAATTGCTCACGAACAATGTCCAGAATATCTTGCTCTGTCATTTTTGTCAAGGTTTGTGGAACCAAAGCAATCATAGTACTGGGGGCGGAGGTAGGGATGCAAACTATGTAGTAACCCACAGTCAGTGGCCAGGCTTCAAAACCTTTTATTGTACAAGCAATAATATAAGGAATGGAACAGACTACACAATTCGTCAAGGCAGTCATTTCATAGCTTGAAACAGTTAAGAAGGACTGCCAAAAAAAGTGTCTGATGAATGAAGCAACAGAAAGGCCCCCTGGGGAATGATTTTCTCATTTTTAGCTCAAAATACGTGTATATTCTTTCCCCCCCGTATCCCTAGTAATGACCCTCGTTATTGTAGATAGTCGTAAAGACCCTCGGGTAGTATATAGTTCTTAATGACCCTCGTATTGTAGATAGTCTTAATGACCTCGTTTTTGTAGTAGCTTCAGTCGCACTCACTTAATGTCCCATCGGGTAGTAGATAGTCTCTCTTTTAGTATGATAATAAGATGTTATGCCCTTTGGAACAACTTCTCCACTGCCTCAGCCTTCTCATCGTTGAAAACATTCACCACCCATGCTTCATACTCATATATAAGGTGTTGGTACCACTATACTCACATGCAATCCCTTCTTTGCCTCCATGATAACATTCTGTGATCTCTACAGTACCTCAGTGCACCACCCACCCTTTTCCCTTCATCAGTTCTGTGGTTTACCTCGTCCTTCATAAACCCATCCCAGTAAGTCCCACTTAATAAATATCTAACACGGGCCAACCTCTTCTGTAAAAATTACTATTCTTTTCAAGTACGAGGCTACCTTCACCGAATCATTAAGGTAGACGAGGCTGAGCTTATGAGACACAGGGATACACATCATTATTAAGGAAGGGATTACTAGCAATGAGCTTCTTGGGAGGGACTTGTAGGTATGTGATATTAAATGAACACATCTTCCATGGAGGAGTGAAATGCTCTTGTTGCCTACAGTGATACAGTTCATGCAGGTTATAAAACTTAATGCAATTGCACGTTTTCACAATCCATTTAGATCTGTGTGTATTTACCTCTAGACACTTGGTAAGATTCACTGTGACAGTGTCTGGTTCGTTTCTCAACATTCTAATACCGAGTACAGTGTTAATTTCAACAATCCTATCACTGATACTAGAAATACCAAGCTCCTTCCTCATGTTAAGAACTTTTGTAGATCTGGGACAGCCAAGAATAATCCTGAAGCTTCATTTTGTATTAACCCCAAAGGGGTCGAGAGAACTTTTCTCTAGCTAATATCAACATGGGAGGCAGCATAATCAATTAAGGACCTAACATTAGGCTATGTACATCATTCTCACGATTCTCACATTTGCCCCAAAGTTGGGATTGTACCGCAACAGCTTTGAAGCATTTAGCCTAGCTTTACATTTCTTGTTTAGTTTGGTATAGTGGATTTGTTAAAAGGGGTAACATCACACCAAGATATCTGTAAGTTTTAACGTAGCTAATGATTTCACCCTGCAAAAAATGGGTGGGGGTTCGTTTGCTTGTTAAAAACTTAGTTTTTGAGGAAGATATTATGAGGCCTATCGATTACAAATTGCTTGAACTTCATTAAGAATGAAATTATCTCTTATGCCCTGAGTATGGAATCATGATATCATCAGCATAGCTTATAGCTATATGTTTAGGTGAGGCAGGTAAGCATTTAGGAGAGCATTAATCAGAATATTAAATAGCATGGGACTAAGAACTCCTCCCTGGGGTGTACCTAAAGACATTTCTTTAGAAATCACTTCTGAAGCCTTGGTAAAGGACAGAGGATACTCTATTTGACGGTATCCTATTATCCAGCAAGTAAGCTACCACCAATATTCTTTTGGCTAGTTCATGTAGTAATAACGGTTCTGTTCGCAATATCAAATGCAGATTTTAGATCAAGAAAAAGTGGTAAAACTAGTAGAGTGTGTGCAGTGAAAAGGTGGAAATACAGTTCTGACACTTTTACCTTTCATGAACCCATAGAGGTAGGGGAAAAATTGGTGCTGATTCTGTAGTACAGTCTGTTAAGCAAACATTCTTTCAAAAGTTTTACAAAGACAACTAGTTAAGGAGATCGGCCTAAAGTATCAGGCTGTTGGGGCTTAGGGATAGGCCACAATGAAACTATTGGTCCAAAAAGTAGAAGAACGCCCTCAATGTAACTGAGATTATACCCGTCCCAACAAAGGGGTTTTCAGGCACGTGCCATAGAGTTCTGAGAATATCATAGGTTATACCATCCTCTCCAGGAGCAGTTGATCGACCTTTGGTTAATGCATTATCTAATTCATACTCGGTAAAGAGGCAATCACTCTCATCAAAATTTTGCTCATTAAATTAATCAGTTTCAACATTTCTTCAGAAGTACTCTCTAAATTTTTCTAATATGAGATGGAAGGCTTTCATGCCTGGATGTTTTGGACCATCATTTATGAGGTCATTTGCTTTTTCAAGAGGAAAGGGATGACAAACATGCCAGTCTTTTTCCGGTTTATTTTTAATTTATACCTTTCCAAGCCAAACTCAAAGGGTGGACCATTTATCCACTAACAAAACTGTTCCATTCTGTTGCCTAAGTTCTTCCTTTTACCCTTTGCATTTGGGTTTAGTGCACTTGGAACGTTCTGAGCAGGTCTGGGGTTTCTTTCACGGTATGCTTTACCATCCTCCTAGCTGCATGTGTTGTTTGGGCGCAGCTGTGGACATTATAGTATTTACATTGGTTTTTATTTTTTTTATAGTGGAGGGTTTTTGTTTCCTATATGCCCACGTCTGTGAGAACACTCTCATGTGGAAATTAAATCCATTAAATTTTTGTGTGCCAATGGGTTTCGTAATTTTATACATTGACCAAGTGGGTTAATAAAGTTGTTCTGTGTTTGGTTTGGAATAATTTCCCCTTCTGTATTTAGCTCCTTGATTGCTGGAATTGACAAGATTGACAGTTGTTAGTCTTGGGAAGTGATCAGTTTGAAGATCATCAACTATGACAGAGTCATGCATCGTATATGATGTATTAAATCCAAGACACAGATCTAGTATCCACCATATATGTGAGTAGCTCAGTAGTGGGCCCCCAATTCGAACATTATCATGCTCAATTTAGCAAACTCACTAGTTTAGTTCCATTGGTGTTTGTTATAGACCCACCAATATTCTTATGTCTGGCATTAAAATCTCCAAGAATGATGGTAGGGTTTACTATTGATGCATCTGGTAAAGCATCAGTCGAAGCTTTGGTTTTGCTGGGCATAGAGATTAAAAATGTTTATGGAAAAATCGCCTGCATATACTTTGACACCATGATACTGCATGTTAACTCGACTCTGCAAGGAAAGGAGTGAATGTGGCAAGCTCTTTCTGACATACACTCACACAAGTTGGTTGACCTTAGGTTATAAAACTGCATATCCAGGCAAGTTGGTGGGGTGCTCCATCTTCAATCTACATTCCTGCAAACAATGACTTCAATATTCTTGGTTGCACTAATATGATGTAAGTCAGGCAACCGCTTCCTGATGGAAGCAATGTTCCATGAAAAGATTTGTAATGTATCCATTGTAGTGAGTTATTACAATCTCTTGCTCATATGATGGTAAAACTATTATGCTTTGGCTACAGTGTGCAGATACTTAAGAGCAAATAGCATAGTTTGTACGTCTTTATCTTCAGGACCTTTAGGTGAGTACTACGCACATAACACTTGACACTACGTACATTACACTTCACAGTACGTACATTACACTTCACACTACGTACGTTACACTTCACACTATGTACGTTACACTTAACACTACGTACATTACACTTCACAGCACGTACATTACACTTCACAGTACGTACATTACACTTCACACTACGTAAGTTACACTTCACACTACGTACGTTACACTTGACACTACGTACATTACACTTCACACTACGTACATTACACTTTACACTACGTACATTACACTTCACACTACGTAAAGTTACACTACACATATGTTTCGTTACACTTAACACTACGTTTCATTACACTTCACAGTACGTAAAATTACACTTCACAAATACGTACGTTTCACTTCCACTACGTACGTTACACTTGACACTACGTACATTACACTTCACACTACGTATGTTACACTTCACACTACGTACGTTACACTTGACACTACGTACGTTACACTTGACACTACGTACATTACACTTCACAGCACGTACATTACACTTCACACTACGTACACAGCACACTTCACACTACGTACATTACACTTCACACTACGTACACATTACACTTCACACTACGTACATTATACTTCACACTACGTATGTTACACTTCACACTACGTACACATTACACTTCACACTACGTACATTACACTTCACACCACGTACACATTACACTTCACACTACGTACATTACACTTCACACTACGTACATTACACTTCACACTACGTACATTACACTTCACACTACGTACATTACACTTCACACTACGTACATTACACTTCACACTACGTACATTACACTTCACACTACGTACATTACACTTCACACTATGTACACATTACACTTCACACTACGTACATTACACTTCACACTATGTACACATTACACTTCACACTATGTACACTTTACACTTCACACTATGTACACATTACACTTCACACTATGTATGTGGAAAATTTTTTGATTTTCCGAAACTATAGTGCCTAATAGGTGTTTAATGTGTCTATATGGGTCAAAAATGTATTTGAAAATAAGAGTAGAACAAGAGTTCCCTTTGCGCATGCGCGGATGTGCGGGGGGGAGAGCGCGTATTGTTTTGAATGGTGGTGAGGAAGCTGAGAAAACATGGAACCACGAAATTGACGTTCACGGTGGCCTAAGGATTAATATAGGCCTCATTTCATAATAAGAAGTGTCGTAATTGTTTCCTGGTGGAAGTGAGGGAACGGGATTTACGGGACCACAGTAATAGAGGGGTAAAAGTGTGTAAGAGAAGGACCGGGTGACTGACGCGCCACAATGGACTGTGTCCTGGGGAAAATTCCCCTTGGATTAATCATCACTCTCGGTCTCAGATCTTAAGGAGTGACCTCTAGTTTGTATAATAGTTTATGAGACGTTAAATCGGCTTGTGAATTGTAATGTAATTAAATGATAATAACGCTAAGTTAAGAGAATATGTGAAGTGAAATAAGTCGTTTGCTCCGAGTGAAACACGCTAGACCTCGTTTTTAACGAGACGAGGAAAGGGAAACTCCTTGAGTCACGATGTCTAAAGCAGGACAAAACCAGGGGGATACCTCGTCCTGCTGGAATGAGAATCGTGTCGGTGTAGCAGGCCCTCGAAAATGAGATGGTGAATCAAGAAATGAGGAATATCAATCACCCACAGTTTAAAGTAACCCTTCTAGTTTATAGCAACCTTAGACTGGCCAGTGGTGGTATGTTATAATTAGATAGGTTACGAGTGACCCAGCTACATCAAGTGACCACCAGAGAACATCTGGTAAGTATTGGGATTATTTTACAAATGTTTTCCTTGACGATGTATCCAGGTGTATCCTACCCCCCTCCCTTCATTCAGCTAAACTAATAAAAATCATACAGTCCAAAATTTAAATTTAGTAGCACCGCACTTGTGGGTGCAAACCCAATCCATACTGGTCTCGGATAGATATGGATAAGATTGTGAGGTCGAGGGGACCACTTGGTGCGACCAGGGGTGGTTAAGTTTTCTCACATGTCTCAGGGTTTTTGGACTACGGTAAACAATATGGTTGTCTCCCAATGAGATTACTGGTATGTATATAATGTTGAGGTACATACGGGTTAAGCACCCTAGAAAATTTTCCATATCTGCCCGTTGGTCCTTCGAAAACGGAATGCAATCATTAAAAAAAAATTAATTGAATTAAATTTACTTAAAAATTTAAAGTGACTGATTGAAGGAAGTGGGTGTAGGGTGCACAAGTTTAATCGATCGTGTGATGGATGACAATTAGCCCAATTTAATTGCTAGCACATGTGTGGCTAGGATTTATACAAGAGTAAAGTGCAAGAATTACCTTATAAGGCGCCTATTAAGTTGTTAATCAGTGATTAATAATTCTCTAACCCATGACTGGATCTAAGGAGTTAATGTGGCTGACAAGTCCGTGAATTTAGAGTAATGAAAGCATCATTACAGGCTATTAAAAGCCATGTGACGAAGGCTTTTGATTTAGTGAATCAAAGAACCGTGAACCCTAAATGAATTAAAAAGTTTATTTAGATGCTTTTAGAGAGTAGTTTTGATTGGTACAAATTGTGGTTTAAAGACTGTGAAAGAGATCTGCTAGAGAATTGGGGCAGATGGAATGGAAATGAATGTTTTAATTAATCAACTTTACGAATTGGAAGAAAAACTGTCTTGTAAAAGTAAGGCTTTGAATAAATTAAAGGGTGTAAGCCGGGCAGTTGATCAACCTATTAATACAAAGGGTGTGTTTGCCAAAACCTCCATAGTACGGTCTGGAGGAAATCAGACTAGGTCGGCAGGAATTTAAAATTGTTCAATTGCAGACCAGTCAGCCAAACAGTTCTAAGGATATAACACATAATGACTCTGAAGTATCTGTCAAGCCTAAAAAGGGAAAAATAACCCCAGTGGTAATAATCATAGTTAAGAGTAAATAGGCACAATCAGTCAGGAATTCAGTAATAGTGGTTCCTCACACCCAAGGTAAGAGGAATAAGTACCTCAGTAAGTGTAACCCAGTTAATAAGAGGTCAAGCAAGGAAAAGAGAGACTGCCTCTTCTGCCGGGGTTTTACTCATTTCACTAAAAATTGTAATGCCTGTAATTCATGGGATATTAAAGTGGAAAGAATGAAAGAACTTGACAGATTTATCAGATGTCTAGACAATCATAATGTAAAGGATTGTCATACCAAATTGAACAGTTGCTATCAAGCAACAAGGGAAAGCACCATACAGTTATGTGCGGGGTTTGTATGTGATTCTTATAATAAGGGTTTGACAATAATGATAATGTTAAAAAACCCGACACTACAGTGACTGATGAAAAGGTTTTGCAGCTAATGGCAATTGATGGCCTAGCTGAGGTAGCCTTGACGGGTTGGATGTAAAAATTCAGGATAAAGGGCATAAATCCAAAACCCTACGGCGTCACTCTCCTCAACAATGGGAAAGGGTGTAATATATGGCAGACTACCGCCTAGTAAAAATGACTAGAGGAAGTAGTGAATACGGTCACGGTGTCTTACTCATGAAAGGTCAACCCAGTACAAGTATTCTTTCTATCGGAATGAATGTTGAACCAGTCTAATTTGTGGGAGCTGGACAGCATAGGGATTAATGTAAAAAGAGGAAAGTCCAAATGATTCCTTTACTCAGGAACAAAACCCGAAGGATGTTAAATGTGAATCTGGACATTTCTGGGTGCGACTTCCGTGGGAAGCTTGACCGTCCAGAATTACCTACTAATTATAGGATGGCGTATGGACAGTAAAGGACCCAGCTCTGCGAACTGAAACAAGACACCCAAAATTTTTGACTGCTTATAATGATATAATTAATAAGCAGTTAAATAATAAATTGTTCTTACTTCAGGCGACGATAAATGCACACCTTAAGTGCACAGGCGGTTTCCACTGACGAAGTAATTGGGTAAATAATCTTATGTGGACAATTTCCGGGTGTGACGTCAACTGAAGAGGAACTAATGAGGATATGTGAAGGGGTTAATGAAAAAAATGAAGAAATGTGCTGGGACTGATTGGGATACTGAGAGACTTGTTATTGGTAAAGTCTCAAAAATCCAGTATGCCCAAAAAACTTTAAACCAGGGAGCATAGGCTTATGCCCCTGAAGAATGGAACACCAATTAGTCCATTTGAGGGATCCCTAAATATAGATGGCCATGGAGTTGGTGCCTATATGCAGTAATGTGCTGGGGCTGACTTGGGATACTGAGAGACTTGTTATTGTTAAAGTCTCAAAAATTTCCCGTATGCCCAAAAAATTAATCCAGGGAGCATAGGCTTATGCCCCTGAGAGAATGGAACACTAATTAGTCCATTTTGAGGGTTCAATAAATATGGATGGCCATGGAGTTGGTGCCTATATGCAGTAATGTGCTGGGGCTGACTTGGGATACTGAGAGACTTTTTATTGTTAAAGTCTCAAATTCCCGTATGCCCAATAAATTAATCCAGGGAGCATAGGCTTATGCCCCTGAGAGAAAGGAACACTAATTAGTCCATTTTGAGGGTTCAATAAATATGGGTGGCCCTGGAGTTGGTGCCTATATGCAGTAATGTGTGGGGCTGACTTGGGATAATGAGAGACTTGTTATTGTTAAAGTCTCAAAAATTCCCCGTATGCCCAATAAATTAATCCAGGGAGCATAGGCTTATGCCCCTGGAGAATGGAACACTAATTATCCATTTTGAGGGTTCAATAAATATGGGTGGCCAGTGAAGAAGGGAAAATTGTACTCCACTTATGTAAGTCGTTAGCAACGACCTCCGCCCGGCCGCAGTGTGGGGAAAATTTTTGATTTTTCCGAAAATTAGTGGGCCCAATAGGTGTTTAATGTGTCTATATGGTTTAAAAATGTATTTGAAAATAAGAGTAGAACAAGAGTTCCCTTTGCGCATGCGCGGATGTGCGGGGGGGGAAGCGCGATTGTTTTTGAATGGTGTGAGAGCTGAGAAAATGGAACCACGAAATTGACGTTCACGGTGGCCTAAGGATTTAAAATAGGCCTCATTTCATAATAAAAAGTGTCGTAATTGTTCCGGTGGAGAGTGAGGGACGGGATTTACGGGACCACAGTAATAGAGTGGTAAAAGTGTGATAAGAGAAGGACCGGGTTTACTGACGCGCCACAATGGACTGTGTCCTGGGGAAAATTACCCTTGGATTAATCATCAACTCATCGGTCTCAGATTTTTAATGGAGGACCTCTAGTTTGTATAATAGTTATGAGACGTTAAATCGGCTTGTGAATTGTAATGTAATTAATGATAATAACGCTTAAGTTAAAAAGAATATGTGAAGTGAAATAAGTCGTTTGCTCCGAGTGAACACGCAAAACCTCGTTGTTAACGAGACGAGGAAAGGGAAACTCCTTGAGTCACGATGTCTAAAGCAGGACAAACCAGCGGATACCTTCCTGCTGGAATGAGAATCGTGTCGGTGTAGCAGGACATCGAAAAAGAGATGGTGAATCAGAAATGAGGAATATCAAACACCCAAAAGTTAAGTAACCCTTCTAGTTATAGCAACCTTAGACTGGCCAGTGGTGGTATGTTTATAATTAGATTTGGTTACGAGTGATCAGCTACATCAAGTGACCACCAGAGAACATCTGGGAATATTGGGATTATGTACAAATGTTTTCCTGACGGATGTACCAGGTGTATCCTACCCCCCTCCCCTTCATTCAGCTAAACTAATATAATCTATACAGTCCACAATTAATTAGTAGCACCGCACTTGTGGGTGCTACCCAATCCATACTGGTCTCGGATAGATATGGATAAGATTGTGAGGTCGAGGGGACCACTTGGTGCGACCAGGGTGGTTAAGTTTTCTCACATG
Organism: Cherax quadricarinatus; assembly: GCF_026875155.1. Classification (NCBI taxonomy): domain Eukaryota; kingdom Metazoa; phylum Arthropoda; class Malacostraca; order Decapoda; family Parastacidae; genus Cherax; species Cherax quadricarinatus. The sequence goes on along the minus strand of NC_069400.1, from coordinate 4,308,959 downwards.
TCTACACGGGGTGACTACGGTAAACAATATGATTGTCTCCCAATGAGATTACTGGTATGTATATAATGTTGAGGTACATACAGGTAAGCACCCTAGAAAATTTTCCATAATGTACACATTACACTTCACACTATGTACACATTACACTTCACACTATGTACACATTACACTTCACACTACGTACACATTACACTTCACACTATGTACACATTACACTTCACACTACGTACATTACACTTCACACTACGTACACATTACACTTCACACTATGTACACTTACACTCACACTATGTACACATTACACTTCACACTACGTACATTACACTTCACACTATGTACACATTACACTTCACACTATGTACACATTACACTTCACACTATGTACACATTACACTTCACACTATGTACACAAATTTCAAATTCACATTACGTACACATTACACTTCACACTATGTACACATTACACTTCACACTATGTACACATTACACTTCACACTATGTACACATTACACTTCACACTACGTACATTACACTTCACACTATGTACACATTACACTTCACAATATGTACACATTACACTTCACACTATGTACACATTACACTTCACACTATGTACACATTACACTTCACACTATGTACACATTACACTTCACACTATGTACACATTACACTTCACATTACGTACATTAGACTTCACACTATGTACACATTACACTTCACACTATGTACACATTACACTTCACACTATGTACACATTACACTTCACACTATGTACACATTACACTTCACACTATGTACACATTACACTTCACATTACGTACACATTACACTTCACACTCACAGAAGTAATAATACACTCTTCTTGTGATATCCGTTACTTAACTGTAATGTTATAATATCAGCAGTTGTAATGTTATAATATCAGCAGTTGTAATGTTATAATATCAGCAGTTGTAATGTTATAATATCAGCAGTTGTAATGTTATAATATCAGCAGTTGTAATGTTATAATATCAGCAGTTGTAATGTTATAATATCAGCAGTTGTAATGTTATAATATCAGCAGCTGTAATGCCACTGGGTGTTGTCATGGGCCGCCATAGGGCCAACAGCTACCCCGATATTCACATTATATTCAGCAGTGCACGGCAGTGATGTGTGTCGCCCTCCAACATAACAAGAACACCCACCTAAGGTTCATCTTATGGCAGAACTGCGTTAAGCGAGTCTCCCTGATCAATAGATTACGAAACTATTATCAGATCTACATGACTGCCCCTCTCCTGGCCTCTGTGGTGTTCCTCAAGTCCTTTAGTGGAAGCAGTGCATAAATAGGCTAGGTGGAGGGTGACCTGCATGCAACACACATCTGTGTTAGTACTCACCCATGTTGAGAGCGGCCTGCACGCAACACACACCAGTGTTGCCTGACGCACCAAAAATCACCAACTTATTAATACCGTACATGGCGAAGTTGTGGCTTGAACAGAGTGGCGCTGACAGTGGTCTGCTTCCTTTACACGCCCTTCCTTCTGCCCACCCCAACCCACTCCTCACCATCCACCAGCCCTCCTCCCGTCCCTGCAGGAACACCCACGTACCACCCCCACCCAGCTCCCATCCCACAATTAAGCCCCAGGCAACCCTTCCTCAGTTTCACTTGCCTCCTTCCCTCCCTCCTACGTCCCCAAGAATTATTCCTTCCCCCTAGTACCTCCCTCCTCCCTCTCAAGTACCACCATCCATCTCAAGTACAAACCCCCCTCTCAAGTACCACCCCCCTCTCAAGTACTACCATCCCTCTCTCCAAACACCCCCAACAAGGGGTGAGTAAGTTTTTTAGGATTGAGACACTTATGCAACATATGGGAATCTTTATTCAGGAAACGTTTCGCCACACAGTGGCTTCATCAGTCCAATACAAAGTAGAAAGGCGTAAGGAGAAGAGAAGTTTGAGGTAATCAGCCTGGAGTCGATGTGTTCAGTCCATCAATCTTGTAGAATGTACAGCATAGGGCCGCAACTTGTCGGTTTTTTCAAACCATTCATCACAACTGTCAGACACTGCAGCATTATGGGATCTTGTTACAAAGAATTCTTCAACACTTGTTCAACCTTTGGACGAAGACCTACTTCGACTAGTGGATGGTACCACTATGACCCCGCCTCCGCCTGCTTCACCTCACCTCACTACAGTATATAAGCCACGTCTACGGCCCTATGCTGTACATTCTGCAAGATTGATGGACTGAACACATCGACTCCAGGCTGAGGGACTGATTACCTCAAACTTTTCCTCTCCTTACGCCTTTGTACTTAGTATTGGACTGATGAAGCCACTGTGTGGCGAAACGTTTCCTGAATAAAGATTCCCATATGTTGCATAAGTGTCTCAATCTTCAATTTGTCGGTTTTTTCAAACCATTCATCACAAGTTTTTTAGGAATAATTCCACATAAGTACAATTATCATACATAGTAACATATGTGTAAATTACTTTATTAAATATTTGCAACTTACCACGTCACCTGCAAAAGGCCTTCGATACTGTCAACTACAATATATTATGTAATAAACTTCAATCTATCGGTATAGGTTCTGTAGACTGGTTTAAGTCCTACCTTAGCAACAGGAGACAAATAGTCAAAATCAACAAAACGGAATCAGAACCCCTGCCGATAACATGTGGAGTTCCCCAAGGTAGTATTCTGGGTCCCTTACTATTCTTATGTTATGTCAATGATATGCCTATCAGTGTCAAGTGCAAACTCCTACTGTATGCAGATGACAGTGCTCTGTTAGTGACAGGTAAAGACCCACAAGATATTGCTAATGTTTTAACACTGGAACTGGAGTCCTGCAGCAAATGGTTAGTAGACAACAAACTATCATTACACCTAGGGAAAACTGAAGCCATTCTCTTTGGAACGAAACATAAACTGAGAAGGGTAAATAATTTTAATGTTCAGTGTAATGGGGAGTCCATCACTTTGGTTTCATCAGTTAAATATCTGGGAATCCCTTTGACCCATGCATGTCAGGAGAATTGATAGGGAACAGTGTAGTAAAGAAAGCGAATGCCAGGCTGAAGTTCCTGTATAGACAAGCACAGTGTCTACCTACTGAGGCTCGCAGGACCCTATGTCTAGCCCTTATACAATGCCATATGGATTACGCTTGCTCTTCTTGGTACTCTGCCTTGACAAAAAAACTGAAAGATAGACTGCAAATCACCCAGAACAAAATCGTAAGATTCATCCTGGGGCTGGGACCAAGAGAACATGTAGGCCAGGATGAATTACAGCAGTTGGATATGCTGAATGTTGAAGACAGAGTAAAACAACTGAAGCTAAATCATGTTTATAAAATTGCTCACAAACAGTGTCCAGAATATCTTGCTGTCAGTTTTGTCAAGGTTGGGAACGCAGCAGCAATCATAGTACTAGGGGGAGAGAGCACAACTATTGTAGTACCCACAGTCAGTGGCCAGGCTTCAAACACCTTTTATTGTACAGCAATAAAGGAATGGAACAGACTACCCACAAATGTCAAGGCCAGTCATAGCTTGAACCAGTTCAAGAAGACTGCCAAAAAGTGTCTGATGAATGAAGCAACAGAAAGGGAGGGGAATGATTTTCTATTTTTTAGCTAAAATACGTGTAAATTTTACCTTATCCCTAGTAATGACCCTCGTATTGTAGATAGTCGTAATGACCCTCGGGTAGTAGATAGTCTTAATGACCCTCGTATTGTAGATAGTCTTAATGACCCTCGTGTAGTAGATAGTCTTTTTAGTATGATAATAAGATGTTATCTTCATTATAGAATAATAAGAAAATATTATAACCTTTATATTATAATAATAAGGTAAAAGAACCCCAATGGAAATAAGTCACTCTGTCTGACTTTTTTGGGTTATCCTAGGTTCTCTACACATATGCTGCTATGTATGATAATTCTATGGAACTGTATTGTGTATACCTGAATAAATTTACTTACTTACTTATTTACTTACACTGCTCTATTTTATTTTAATTGCAACTTAACACAGCATTGTCCTATTTAACTATTACTGCCCTATTTTATTTTAGACTTTATTGCCCAATTTTATTTTAGACTTTATTACCCAATTTTATTTTATACTTTTCTTAACATATTGTTGCCAAATATTCAAGTTTGTATATTCAACTCGAACGTTTTTATTATCTTGTCTACCATCTTACTACCATATTACTACCATCTTACTACCATATTACTACCATCTTACTACCATATTACTACCATCTTACTTACCATATTACTACCATCTTACTACCATATTACTACCATCTTACTACCATATTACTACCATCTTACTACCATATTACTACCATATCATTGCCATTTTTTATTTTTTATTATACTTTTGCTTCTTTAATTTATAATTTTAACTTATCAGTTTATATCTAGTTATAATTTAGTTGATGTAAACATCATATTACATCATGTTACATCATGTTACATCATGTTACATCATGTTACATCATGCAATTAAAATTGTTAGTCTGGTGCTATTTTTAAGTTGGAATTTTATCTTATTAGTTTATACCTAGTTATTCTTAAGTTCATTCCAACTTAATACATAGTTACTTGAATATGTTTATTATGCACCCCAGACCCATCCTGTGGGCGGGAGTTACCCCAGACCCATCCTGTGGGCGGGAGTTACCCCAGACCCATCCTGTGGGCGGGAGTTACCCCAGACCCATCCTGCGGGCGGGAGTTACCCCAGACCCATCCTGTGGGCGGGAGTTACCCCAGACCCATCCTGTGGGCGGGAGTTACCCCATACCCATCCTGTGGGCGGTAGTCAAAAGATTACAGAGGTACATAATTGGTCCAGGGACTGGACTCCAAAGTTTTGATAGCTGAGCAAGTTACAGAGGTAATGAACTCACAATTTACAAAGGTAATAAACTCAATTTACAAAGGTAATGAACTCCAGGTAGGTCTGGTCACAATCATGACAAGTCACAAAGGTATTTGCAGATTACAGAGGTACATAATGGGTCCAGGGACTGGGACCCCCAAAGTTCTGATAGCTGAACTAGGTACAAAGGTAATGAACTCACAAGTTACAAAAGTAATGAATCCTGTAAGTATCGCTACTTACGTTTATACATGGCTACAATCATGAACAAATTATAGAGTAATAAGCAATTCACACTTCCACACCCGGTCACAACTGTACATAGTCAACATTAAATTCATTATATTTATTAGTTACTACACTCTATTTGAGCAATGCACATTAGCTATATACTTGTTCAAACATCCCACTACTACATATATCAGTACTATAACTCACCACACTATACATGATATAAAGAATCACTATTTAAACCTACAAGATGAAAGATCACGTCGACGCTGATCTTAACCTACATAATCTAACACCCTGTCAAAATTTATTGGAGAGTAACTGCCTTTATTATCATCACAAGTCAGCACTAACCTAAATACTGCTAAAGGTCTAACAGTTCTTAACTACAACATCAGGTTCTTAAGCAAACACCATGATGACCTCCCGGCACTCCTGGATTCCCTAAGAGTGTCCGTCGCGGCGGGAGAGTGTCCGTCGCGGCGGGAGAGTGTCCGTCGCGGCGGGAGAGTGTCCGTCGCGGCGGGAGAGTGTCCGTCGAGGCGGGAGAGTGTCCGTCGAGGCGGGAGAGTGTCCGTCGAGGCGGGAGAGTGTCCGTCGAGGCGGGAGAGTGTCCGTCGCGGCGGGAGATTTGTCCGTCGAGGGGGAGAGTGTCCGTCGCGGCGGGGGGGAGTGGTCCGTCGAGGCGGGAGAGTGTCCGTCGCGGCGGGAGAGTGTCCGTCGCGGCGGGAGAGTGTCCGTCGCGGCGGGAGAGTGTCCGTTGCGGCGGGAGAGTGTCCATCGCCAGCTTGAGCCTATGTAGATAAATGGTTCATATACCCGACAGCCCGACAGGTTGAGGGACTGATTACCTCAAACTCCTTATCTTCAACGTCTCATCTCTGTATTGGAAAGAGGAAGCCGCTGGTTGGTAAACATTACCACAATAAAAATACCCGGGTGTTGCACGAGTGTCTAATTTATCACCTTGAACTTCTGAAGCCAAGGAGGCGGCAGCTGGTTGTACAGGTGGAGTGGTTGAGTAACCTGAGAGGTGGCAGCTGGTTGTACAGATGAAGTGGTTGAGTAACCTGAGAGGCGGCAGCTGGTTGTACAGGTTGAGTGGTTGAGTAACCTGAGAGGTGGCAGCTGGTTGTACAGGTGGAGTGGTTGAGTAACCTGAGAGGTGGCAGCTGGTTGTACAGGTGGAGTGGTTGAGTAACCTGAGAGTCTGAGTGGTTGAGTAACCTGAGAGGTGGCAGCTGGTTGTACAGGTGGAGTGGTTGAGTAACCTGAGAGGTGGCAGCTGGTTGTACAGGTGGAGTGGTTGAGTAACCTGAGAGTCGGCAGCTGGTTGTACAGGTGGAGTGGTTGAGTAACCTGAGAGGCGGCAGCTGGTTGTACAGGTGGAGTGGTTGAGTAACCTGAGAGGTGGCAGCTGGTTGTACAGGTGGAGTGGTTGAGTAACCTGAGAGGGGGGCAGCTGGTTGTACAAGTGGAGTGGTTGAGTAACCTGAGAGGTGGCAGCTGGTTGTACAGGTGGAGTGGTTGAGTAACCTGAGAGGCGGCAGCTGGTTGTACAGGTGGAGTGGTTGAGTAACCTGAGAGGCGGCAGCTGGTTGTACAGGTGGAGTGGTTGAGTAACCTGAGAGGCGGCAGCTGGTTGTAAAGGTGGAGTGGTTGAGTAAACCCGAGAGGCAGCAGCTGGTTGTACAGGTGGAGTGGTTTTAGTAACCTGAGAGGCGGCAGCTGGTTGTACAGGTGGAGTGGTTGAGTAACCTGAGAGGCGGCAGCTGGTTGTACAGGTGGAGTGGTTGAATAACCTGAGAGGTGGAAGCTGGTTGTGCAGGTGGAATGGTTGAGTAACCTGAGAGGCGGCAGCTGGTTGTACAGATGAAGTGGTTGAGTAACCTGAGAGGCTGCAGCTGGTTGTACAGGTTGAGTGGTTGAGTAACCTGAGAGGTGGCAGCTGGTTGTACAGGTGGAGTGGTTGAGTAGCCTGAGAAGTGGCAGCTGGTTGAACAGGTGAAGTGGTTGAGTAACCTGAGAGGTGGCAGCTGGTTGTACAGATGGAGTGGTTGAGCAACCTGAGAGGTGGCAGCTGGTTGTACAGATGAAGTGGTTGAGTAACCTGAGAGGTGGCAGCTGGTTGTACAGGTGGAGTGGTTGAGTAACCTGAGAGGTGGCAGCTAGTTGTACAGATGGAGTGGTTGAGTAACCTGAGAGGCGGCAGCTGGTTGTAAAGGTGGAGTGGTTGAGTAACCTGAGAGGCGGCAGCTGGTTGTAAAGGTGGAGTGGTTGAGTAAAACCTGAGAGGTGGCAGCTGGTTGTACAGATGGAGTGGTTGAGTAACCTGAGAGGCGGCAGCTGGTTGTAAAGGTGGAGTGGTTGAGTAACCTGAGAGGTGGCAGCTGGTTGTACAGGTGGAGTAGTTGAGTAACCTGAGAGGTGGCAGCTGGTTGTACAGATGGAGTGGTTGGGTAACCTGAGAGGTGGCAGCTGGTTGTACAGGTGGAGTGGTTAAGTAACCTGAGAGGCGGTAGCTGGTTGTAAAGGTTGAGTGGTTGAGTAACCTGAGAGGCGGCAGCTGGTTGTAAAGGTGGAGTGGTTGAGTAACCTGAGAGGTGGCAGCTGGTTGTACAGGTGGAGTAGTTGAGTAACCTGAGAGGTGGCAGCTGGTTGTACAGATGGAGTGGTTGGGTAACCTGAGAGGTGGCAGCTGGTTGTACAGGTGGAGTGGTTAAGTAACCTGAGAGGCGGCAGCTGGCTGTACAGGTGGAGTGGTTGAGTAACATTAGAGGTGGCAGGTGGTGTGTCAGACGTAGCCTGGGTGGTGATGATAGGAGAGGTGACAGGTGGTGCGTCAGACGTAGCCTGGGTGGTGATGGTAGGAGAAGTGGCAGGTGGTGCGTCAGACGTAACCTGGGGGGTGATGATAGGAGAGGTGGCAGGTGGTGCGTCAGACGTAGCCTGGGTGGTGATGATAGGAGAGGTGGCAGGTGGTGCGTCAGACGTAGCCTGGGTGGTGATGATAGGAGAGGTGGCAGGTGTGCGTCAGACGTAGCCTGGGTGGTGATGATAGGAGAGGTGGCGGGTGGTGCGTCAGACGTAGCCTGGGTGGTGATGATAGGAGAGGTGGCAGGTGGTGCGTCAGACGTAGCCTGGGTGGTGATGATAGGAGAGGTGGCAGGTGGTGCGTCAGACGTAGCCTGGGTGGTGATGATAGGAGAGGTGGCTGGTGGTGCGTCAGACGTAGCCTGGGTGGTGATGATAGGAGAGGTGGCAGGTGGTGCGTCAGACGTAGCCTGGGTGGTGATGATAGGAGAGGTGGCAGGTGGTGCGTCAGACGTAGCCTGGGTGGTGATGGGACTAAGTAAAACTGAAGCAACGAAGAGTCCAGTGTTGGAGATGAAGAGTCTAGTGCTGGAGATGAAGAGTCCAGTGCTAGAGATGAAGAGTCCAGTGTTGGAGATGAAGAGTCCACTGTTGGAGATGAAGAGTCCACTGTTGGAGATGAAGAGTCCACTGTTGGAGATGAAGAGTCCACTGTTGGGGATGAAGAGTCCAGTGTTGGAGATGATTTTTGCTACATTTGTTGATTAAAAATGTTTTTAATAATAGCCATTAATTTTTAAAGGGGTGGCGGGGTAAGCCAGCGGAAGGCCTCGGTCAGATGATCAAAAGCTCCAGTGGAGGGTCATCATATGAATGAGACCCCACATCAGGAAACACTTGTCCTGTTTCCTATCAAACCTGACCTGAGGACGGGGCAGTATCCCGGGACTTGAAGATGGGGAGATTGTCGAGACGCTAAATTAATCGGCAGTGGAGTTGAGGTTCCTGGATTTGCTGACTTTGTAGTATGGGCGTAACTTATTAATGAATTCAGAGACAACTCATTCACAAATGTTCAAGTATTTTTTCCACAGTGGTATATTACAAACCATTCTGGGAAAATACCCTGACTTTGCTCACTGTAAATAACGCATTACTCCCCACCCCTTTTATGTGTGTACTCACCTAACTGTAATCACCTAATTGTGGTTGCAGGGGTCGAGACTCAGCTCCTGACCCCGCCTCTTCACCGAGTGCTACTAGGTCCTCTCTCTCCCTGCTCCATGAGCTTTATCATACCTCATCTTAAAGCTATGTGTGGTTCCTGCCTCCACTACCTTACTTGCTAGGGTATTCCACTTCCTGACTACTCTATGACTGAAGAAATATCTCCCAACATCCCTTTGACTCATCTGGGTGTTCAACTTCCAATTGTTAGTTAAGGTTAGTTTAATATGTTTATTATGCACCCCACACCCATCCTGTGAGTGGTAGTCAAGAGATTACAGAGGTACATAATGGGTCCAGGACTGGACCCCAAAGTTTTGATAGCTGAGCAAGTTACACAGGCACAATCATGACAAGTTACAAAGGTATTTACATATTACAGAGGTACATAATCGGCCCAGGGACTGGACTTCGAAGTTTTGATAGCTGAGCAAGTTACAGAGGTAATGAACTTAAAATTACAAAGGAAATGAACTCACAATTTACAGAAGTAATGAACTCACAATTTACAAAGGTAATAAACTCCAGGTAGGTCTGGTCACAATCATGACAAAATACAAAGGTATTTACAGATTACAGTGGTACATCATAGGTCCAGGGACCGGACCCCCAAAGTTTTGATAGCTGAACTAGGTACAAAAGTAATGAACTCACAAGTTACAAAGGTAATGAATCCTGTAAGAATGATTACTTACGTTTATACATGGCTACAATCATGAACAAATTATAGAGTAATGAACAATTCTCACTTCCACACCCGGTCACAACTGTAATGTGTTATTGGTGCAAATATTGATTGTTGAGTCACACACACACACACACACACACACACACACACACACACACACACACACACACACACACACACACCAAGGGACAGGAGGAGGAATCTGCAAAGGAAGATTGGGCAGCAGAGCTCATAGAAAGGGAACATGAATGGGAAAAGAAACTAGAAGAACTTAGCATGAGAATGGAAGAGAGGATAGATATGGAAAGCAGGAAGTGGGAGGTGCAAGTCAAAGCAGCAGAGGCTAGGATACAGAGTTTAGAAGAGGAACTGAAAAATCTGAAACAGCCTAAAGAACTAAAGAACATTTTGGGATTGACATCAGAGACTGCTACCTCAGTCACAAATAAGGGGACTGTAGGGAAAGGAGCAAAACTGCATGTAGAAGCTCTATCAGAGGAGACTGTAGTAAATGAAAGAGCTAAGCTATATGTGGAGGCCCTAACAGACCACAGCAGAGCCCAGGGAAAGCCGAGAAGGGAAAATGACAGGCCACTGAGCCGAAGTACATTAGCTAGTGAAACTGAAGAAAGGAAAGCTGCAATGGAGGAAATCAAATTGAATGAGGGGATACACATGGATATGCAGTGGGAGAATGAAAGGGTGAGGTCAGTTTTTGTGTATGGGATCCAGGAAGTTGAAGGGGAAACATATGAAGCAAGAAAACACGGGGGAAAAAAAGCAATTGAAAGCATCATAAAAGCAATAGGAGAAGACGACATGACCCAGCTGGAAAATTTTCGGAGAATAGGGGGGTTTGTAACAAAAAGAACCCGACTCACTACGAAAGCAAAAGACTTGGCAGACGATGCACCATCCCCCCAATGAAAAGCAGGGGTGTCACTAGCACGTTAAGAGACCATACAATAAGTGTCAGGGGCCCGAGACTGTTCAACTGCCTCCCAGCACACATAAGGGGGATTACCAACAGACCCCTGGCAGTCTTCAAGCTGGCACTGGACAAGCAACTAAAGTCAGTTCCTGATCAGCCGGGCTGTGGCTCGTACGTTGGTTTGCGTGCAGCCAGCAGCAACAGCCTGGTTGATCAGGCGCTGATCCACCAGGAGGCCTGGTCACAGACCGGGCCGCGGGGGCGTTGACCCCCGAAACTCTCTCCAGGTAAACTCCAGACCAGTGAAAGTGACCTTCAAGGCAGAATCGACTCGGAACAGGATCCTGCAGGAGAAAGCATGATTAAGGGACATGCCGGCATACAGGAAGGTGTATCTTGACCGCGACAGAACACAAGAAGAAAGGCAGAAACTGAGAGAGATGGTACAAAGGCGAAAGGAGGAAAGAGAGGGGATGGAGAAGACAGACAGGAGATCCCAGACCCAGGAAGAAGATCAAATACAGCCTCCCTCACAACTTCCTATAGAAGCCTCCCAACCAGGTCAACCCCAGTGCAACCAAACACTCTAAACCAAAACACCCTTGCCACATCCAATGCCCTCGCCCACTGCATTACAAACTCCACCCCCACAGCAACCACCCATAGTTCCTTATCAGGTCTCCCACTTCCCCAACCCCAATATACCTCCCAGACCACAGTCTTAGAAAAGAAGTTGAAGGTGTGGTATACAAATGCAGATGGAATAACAAATAAGTATGAGGAGTGGCATGAAAGAATCAAGGAGACATCCCCAGACATAATAGCACTCACAGAAACAAAACTCACCAGAATAATACCAGATTCAATCTTTCCATCCAGATATCAAATCCTCAGGAAAGACAGAGGGAGGAGAGGGGGAGGAGGAATTGCACTGCTCATTAAAAACCAGTGGGGTTTTGAAAAAATGGAAGGAATGGATGGCACGGGAAAAAGGGACTACTTAGTAGGAACAATCCAGTCTGGGGGACATAAGGTGATAATTGCAGTAATGTACAACCCACCACAGAACTGCAGGAGGCCAAGAGAAGAATACAATGAGAGCAACAGAGCAATGGTCGACACACTAGCCGAGGTGGACAGGAGAGCACACATGGGGGGGAGCAAAGTTACTAGTTATGGGTGATTTCAATCACAAGGAGATTGACTGGGAAAACCTGGAGCCCCATGAGGGTCCCAAAACATGGAGAGCCAAGATGATGGATGTGGTACTGGAAAACCTCATGCATCAACATGTTAGAGACACTACCAGAGAGAGAGGAGAGGATGAACCAGCAAGACTGGACCTTGTATTCACCTTGAGTAGTTCGGACATCGAGGATATCATGTATGAAAGGCCCCTGGGAGCTAGTGATCATGTGGTTCTGTGCTTCGAATACATAGTTGAACTCCAAATGGAGAGAGTAGCAGGAATAGGTTGGGAAAAACCAAACTACAAAAGGGGGAACTACTCAGGCATGAGGAACTTCCTTCAAGACATTCAGTGGGAGAGGGAACTGAGAGGAAAACCAGTGCAGGAAATGATGGACTATGTGGCAACAAAATGCAAGGAGGCAGAGGAGAGGTTTGTTCCCAAGGGAAACAGAAATAATGGGAAGAACAGAACGAGTCCTTGATTCGCCTAAAGGTGTAGGGAGGCAAAAACTAGGTGTACTAGAGAATGGAAAAGGTACAGAAGACAGAGAACTCAGGAAAATAAAGAGATTAGCCGAAGAGCCAGAAATGAATATGCACAGATAAGAAGGGAGGCTCAGCGACAATATGAAAATGACATAGCATCGAAAGTCAAGATTGACCCGAAGCTGTTGTACAGCCGCATCAGGAGGAAAACAACAGTCAAGAACCGGGTAATCAGACTGAGGAAGGGTGATGGGGAGTTCACAAGAAACGACCGAGAGGTATGTCAGGAGCTCAACACGAGATTTAAAGAAGTATTTACAGTGGAAACCAGTAGGACTGCAGGAAATCAGAACAGGGGGTACACCAGCAAGTGCTGGATGAGGTACATATAACCAAGGAGGAGGTGAAGAAGCTGCTATGCGAACTTGACACCTCAAAGGCGGTGGGACCAGACAACATCTCTCCGTGGGTCCTTAAAGAGGGAGCAGAGATACTGTGTGTGCCATTAACAAAGATCTTCAACACATCATTTGAAACTGGGCAACTTCCTGAGGTATGGAAGATGGCAAATGTAGTCCCAATTTTTAAAAAGGGAGACAGACATGAGGCACTAAACTACAGACCTGTATCACTAACGTGTATAGTATGCAAGGTCATGGAGAAGATCATCAGGAGGAGAGTGGTGGAGCATCTGGAAAGAAACAAGTGTATAAATGACAACCAGCATGGTTTCAAGGAAGGAAAATCCTGTGTCACAAACCTACTAGAGTTTTATGACAAGGTGACAGAAGTAAGACAGTCCCTGGACCCATTGTGTACCTCTGTAATCTGTAAATACCTTTGTAACTTGTCATGATTGTGACTAGACCTACCTGGAGTTCATTACCTTTGTAAATTGTGAGTTCATTACCTTTGTAAATTGTGAATTCATTACCTCTGTAACTTGCTCAGCTATCAAAACTTTGAGGCCCAGTCCCTGGACCCATTATGTACCTCTGTAATCTTTTGACTACCGCCCACAGGATGGGTATGGGGTGCATAATAAACATATTAAACTAACTAAGAGAGAGAGGGGTGGATCGACTGCATTTTTTTGGACTGCAAGAAGGCCTTCGACACAGTTCCTCACAAGAGGTTACTGCAAAAGCTAGAGGATCAGACACACATAACAGGAAAGGCACTGCAATGGATCAGAGAATACCTGACAGGGAGGTAACAACGAGTCATGGTACGTGACGAGGTGTCAGAGTGGGCGCCTGTGACAAGCGGGGTTCCACAGGGGTCAGTCCTAGGACCTGTGCTGTTCTTGGTATATGTGAACGACATAACGGAAGGGATAGACTCAGAAGTGTCCTTGTTTGCGGACGATGTGAAGTTAATGAGAAGAATCAAATCGGATGACGATCAGGCAGGACTACAAAGAGACCTGGACAGGCTACAAGCCTGGTCCAGCAACTGGCTCCTTGAGTTTAACCCTGCCAAATGCAGTCATGAAGATTGGGGAAGGGCAAAGAAGACCACAGACACAATATAGTTTAGATGGTCAAAGACTGCAAACCTCACTCAAGGAAAAAGATCTGGGGGTGAGTATAACACCGAGCATATCTCCTGAGGCGCACATCAATCAGATAACTGCTGCAGCATACGGGCGCCTGGCAAACCTACGGATAGCGTTCCGATACCTCAGTAAGGATTCGTTCAAGACTCTGTATACCATTTACGTCAGGCCCATACTGGAGTATGCAGCACCAGTTTGGAATCCACACCTAGTCAAGCACATCAAGAAATTAGAGAAAGTGCAAAGGTTTGCAACAAGACTAGTCCCAGAGCTACGGGGATTGTCCTACGAAGAAAGGTTGAGGGAAATCGGCCTGACGACACTGGAGGACAGGAGGGTCAGGGGAGACATGATAATGACATATAAAATACTGTGCAGAATAGACAAGGTGGACAAAGATGGGATGTTCCAGAGAAGGGACACAGAAACAAGGGGTCACAATTGGAAGTTGAAGACTCAGATGAATCAAAGGGATTTTAGGAAGTATTTCTTCAGTCATAGAGTTGTCAGGCCGTGGGATAGCCTAGAAAGTGACGTAGTGGAGGCGGGAACCATACATAGTTTTAAGGCGAGGTATGATAAAGCTCATGGGGCAGGGAGAGAGAGGACCTAGTAGCAATCAGCGAAGAGGCGGGGCCAGGAGCTATGACTCGACCTCTGCAACCACAAATAGGTGAGTACAAATAGGTGAGTACACACAAACATACACACACAAACCCATACACACACACACACACACACACACACACACACACACACACACACACACACACACACACACACACACACACACACACACACACACACACACACACACAGTAAACGAAATGATGGAATATGTAACAACAAAATGCAAGGAGGCAGTGGAAAGGTTTATTCCCAAGGGCAACAGAAACAACGGGAAGACCAGAACGAGCCCCTGGTTTACCCGACGGTGTAAGGAGGCAAAAACAAAGTGCAATAGAGAATGGAAAAAGTACAGAAGGCAGAGAACACACGAAAATAGGGAGATCAGTCGCAGAGCCAGGAACGAGTACGCACAGGTAAGGAGGGAGGCCCAGCGACAGTATGAAAATGACATAGCATCGAGAATCAAGACTGACCCGAAACTGTTGTATAGCCACATCAGAAGGAGGACAACAGTCAACGACCAGGTGATCAGATTAAGGACAGAAGGTGGAGAACTCACAAGAAATGATCAGGAGGTATGTGAGGAGCTAAACAGGAGATTTAAGGAAGTTTTTACAGAAGAGACAGGAAGGGCTGTGGGAAGACAGCACAGAAGGGAACATCAAGAAGGAATATACCAACAAGTGTTGGATGACATATGAACAACCGAGGAGGAGGTGAAGAAGCTCCTAAGTGACCTTGATACCTCAAAGGCGATGGGACCAGACAACATCTCCCCATGGGTCCTTAGAGAAGGAGCAGAGATGCTGTGCGTGCCTCTAACCACAATCTTCAACACATCCCTTGAAACTGGGCAACTACCTGAGGTAATGGAAGAGCAAATGTAGCCCCCAATTTTAAAAAGGAAGACAGAAATGAGGCACTAAACTACAGACCTGTTCACTAACGTATAGTAGTGCAAGGTCGTGGAGAAGATTATCAGGAGGAGAGTGGTCGAACATCTGGAAGAACAAGATTATAAATGAAAACCACAGGGTTCAAAGAAGGCAAATCTTGTATCACAAACCTACTAGGGGTTTTATACAAGGTAACAGAAGTAAGACAGGCCGGGAATTGTGTACCTCTGTAATCGTAAATACCTTTGTAACTTGACAGATTGTGACTAACCTACCTGAGTTCATTACCTTGTAAATGTGATTCATCCATTGTAAATTGTGAATTCATTACCTCGTAATGGTCAGGGATCCAACGGAGGCCAGCAACGGAGCCATTATGTAACGGGATCCTTTTGACTAGCCGCCCTAAAGGGGGGTCCCGGGGCAGTTATAAACCTTAAACTAATTTGAAAGATGTGAACGCACTTTTAAGACTGCAATAGGCCTTCGAAAGTTCCTTTCAAGAGATCTGAAAAGTTGAGAAGAAGACAACAAAAGAAAGGACGGCAAGGATCAGAAGATACCTGGACAGGGGAGAGTAACGAGTCAAGTACTTGCCCAGGTTCAGAATGCAAGTCATGAAGATTGGGAGGGCAAAGAAAGCCAGACAGAGTTTGGTGGTGAAAGACTACAGATCTCACTCAGGAGAAGACCTCGGGGTGACCATAACACCGAAAAACGTCACCGGAGGCACACATCAACCAAATAAATGCTGCAGCAAAACGGGGGCCTGGAAACCTGAGAATAGCTTTCCAATACCTTAATAAGGAAAACGCTCAAGACACTGACGCTGGTAGTTAGGCCCATACTGGAGATCCACCAGCTGGAACCCACACCTGGGCAAGCACGTCAAGAAGTTAAAAAAGACAAAGGTTTGCAACAAGGGTAGTCCCAAGCTCAGGGGAATGTCCGTACGAGGAAAGGTTGAGGAACTCGAACTGACGACACTGGAGGACAGAAGGGTCAGGGGAGACATGATAATGACATACAAGATACTGCGGGAATAGACAAGGTGGACAGAGATGGGATGTTCCAGAGAGGGACACAGAACAAGGGGTCACAACTGGAAGTGAAGACTCAGAGAATCACAGGGACGTTAGGAAGTATTTCTTCAGTCATAGAGTCGTCAGGCCGGGGGGATAGCCAAAAAGTAAACGTAGTGGAGGGGGGAAAACCATACAAATTTTTAAAAAGGCAAAAAAAAGGTAATAAAGCTCAGGGGGCGGGGAGAGAGAGGACCTAGAAAGCAATCCCGAAGAGGCGGGGCCCCGGGACTATATCCCCTCGGCACCCACAAATGGGTTGAACAAATGGGTGAGAACCACAAACAACACCACAAACCCAAAACACAAAACCCACACACACACCCCACACACACAAAACGCACACACCCCACACCAAAACCACACACAAAACACACACACCACAAAACACAAAACACACCACGTAAACGAAAGGGAGGGAAATTTTGTAACAAAAAAAATGAAAGGGAGGCAGGGGAAAGGTTTTTTTTTCCCAAGGGAAAACAGAAAAAAACGGGAAGACCAAACACCCCCTTTTTTACCCAACGGTGTAAGGGGCAAAAACAAAGTGCAAAAAGAAAGGGAAAAATCCCAAAAGGGCAGAGAACACACGAAAATGGGGAATCAGTCCCCGGAGCCGGGAAAACGGGGTACCCAAAATTTTTGGGAGGGGGGCCCCCAGCGACGGGTATGAAAATGCCCTGGCATCGAGAACCCAAGATTTACCCGAAACGTTGTATAGCCACATCAAAGGAGAAAAACAGAACGACCAGGTATAAATTTAAAGACAGAAGGTGAGAACTCACAAAAATTATCAGAGGTATGTGATGAGCTTTAAAAAGGAGATTTTAAAAAGTTTTTACAGAAGAGACAGGAAAGGGTGGGGAAACAGCAAAGAAAGGGGAAAATCAAGAAGGAATTTTACCAACAAGTGGGGGTGACATATAAAAAACCGAGGGGAGGTGAAAAACTCCTAAGTGACCTTGATACCTCAAAGGGGGATGGGACCAAACAACACCCCCCATGGGTCCAGAGAAAGGGGCAGAGATGCTTGGGGGGTGCCTCTAACCACAAACTTCAACACATCCCCTTTAAAACTGGGCCCAAATACCTGAGAAAGGAAGACAGCAAATTAAACCCCCAATTTAAAAAAGGAAACAGAAAAATTGGGGCTAAAAATAAAAGACCTGTGTCCCCGAAAACGGATTGGGTGCAAAGTCGTGGGGAAGAATTTTCAGGGGAAGTGGTTTGAACCCCCTGGAAAAGAAAAAGAAATTTTAAATGGGAAAACCCCCCCCATGGGTTCATGGAAGGCAAACTTTTACACAAAATTTCCGGGGGTTTTTTTGACAAGGGAAAAGAAGTAACCCCCGAGAGAGAGGGGAGGGTAATTGCGGGTTTTTCCAGACCGGGGAGGAAGGCCTTTGACACAGGTTTTCCCCCCAAGAGATTATGCAGAAGCTGGGGGATCAGGCGCATGGAACAGGGAGGGCCAAATTTCAATGGATCAGGGGGAAAAAACCGGGCAGGGAGGGAAACAAAAGAGTCATCGGAAGTAAAGGGGGATCACCGTGGGGGCCCCTTTTAAGCAGGGTCCCACAGGGGGCCCGTTTTTTTTGGGCCCTTTTCTAATTTTTTTTATATGGAAAGACATGATAAGAGGAAAAGACCGGAAAATGTCCCCCGGTTTGCAATGACTTAATTTGAAGAGAAGAATTTAAAACGGGCGAGGGGTGAGGGGAGGGCTGCAAAGAGACATGGGCAAGGGTGGACATGTGGGCCAGTAACTGGCTTCTCGAATTCAATCCATCCAAATGTAAAGTCATGAAGATTGGGGAGGCAAAGAAGACTGCAGACGATAAGGGCTGGGTGGACAAAGACTACAACCTCACTCAGGAGAAAGACCTCGGGGTGACCATAACACCGAGCACATCACCGGGGCACACATCAACCAAATAACCCTGCAGCATAACGGGCGCCTGCAAACCTGAGAAAAAGCGTTCCGATACCTTAATAAGGAACGTTCAAGACCTGTACACTGTGTATGTTAGGCCCATACTGGAGTAGCAGCACCAGTCTGGAACCCACAGCGGGTCAAGCACGTCAAGAAGTTAGAGAAAGTACAAAGGTTTGGAACAGGCTAGTCCCAGACTCAAGGGAATGTCGTACGAGGAAAGGGTTAAGGAAATCGGACTGACGACACTGGAGGACAGAAGGGTCAGGGAGACATGATAACGACATACAAATACTGCGGGAATAGACAAGGTGGACAGAGATAGGATCTTCCAGAGAGGGGACACAGGGACAAGGGGTCCCCAACTGGAAGCTGAAGACCAACGAGTCACAGGGACGTTAGGAAGTATTTTTTTCAGTCATAGAGTTGTCAGCAAGTGGAATACCTAGCAAGTGAAGTAGTGGAGGCAGGAACCATACATAGTTTTAAGAAGAGGTTGACAAAACTCAGGAAGCAGAGAGAGAGAGGACCCAGTAGCGATCAGTGAAGAGGCTGGCCAGGAGCGAGTCTCGACCCCTGCAGCCACAATTAGGGGGTACAATTAGGGAGTTCACAAACACACACACACACACACACACACACACACACACACACACAAAACACACACACACACAATACACACACACAACACACACACACCACACACACATACACACACACACAAAAAACACACAAACAACAAAACCAAGAAAACATCCCCCAAAACAAACACAACAAAAAAACCCAAAACAACCAAACACACCAAAAAAGACCCCTTTAGTGAAAGTTTTTGGGCACCAAAAGCGTGAAACCAAAAAACAACAAAACAAACACAAACAAAAAAACCACAAACCACCAAAAACCCCACAAACCACACAAATAGCAGGATTTTTACACTTTATGTGAAACCCAAAACCCCCCCCCCACCCCCCCCCCCCCCCCCCCCCCCCCCCCCCTATTAAAATTTTCCCCTTTTTTTCCCTATCCCTTTCCTCTCTCTCCACTCTTTTCCTTTTCCCCCCTTCCTCCCTTCCTCTCTCTCTCTCCCTCTTTTTTTCTCTCCTCTTCTTTCTTCCCCCTCCTCTTTTCCCTCTCTCTTTTCCCCCCTCTCTCTCTTCCTCTCCCCCTTTTCCTCCTTCCTCCCCTCTTCTCCCTTCCCTCTCTCTCTCTTCCCCCTTTTTCCCTCCTCTCCCCCTTTTTCCTTTTCCCCCTCCCCCCTTTCTCTTCTCTCCCCCCTCTCTCCCCCTTCTTTCCCTCTCTCTCTTCTCCTCACTCTCTTCCCCTTTTCCCTTTTCCTCTCCCCCTCTTCTCTCCTCCTATTTCCCCTTCCCTCCCCCCCCCCCCCCTTTCCTTCCTCTCCCCCCCTCCCCTCCATCCCCCCCCCCCTCCTCTCTTTTCCCTTCCCTCTCTCTCTCCTCCCTCTCTCTCTCCCTCTCTCCCCTCTTCTCTCTTTCTCTCTCTTTCCTCCTTTCTCTCTCTCTTCCTCTTTTCCTTACAAAAAAAAAAAAAAATGGTTGGGATTTGAGAATCGGGGATCAGATGACAAGGATTGGTGGGGGGGAATGGGGGGAGCATGGAGAAGGAGGGAGCAAGAAGGGGAGAGAAAATAGGAGAGTTTTTCTAAAAAAAGGAGAAAAGTTCTCTGCAAAATGGAAAAGATTTTGGGAGGGACAAGAAAGGGGGGCACAAACGAAAATGCAGTGACAGGGGAAGGGGGCCTAGAGTTTGAGGGAAACGGGGAAGCAAGCCAGGGGGGAGTGACAAGAGAAGACCAACTAGAACGAGAGGAGAACAGGAAGGAAGGGGATATGAATTTTCTAAAGGGCAACACCGCAAAGAAGGGGCAGGGAGTAAAAGGAAAGAGCCTGGGGGCAGAAGAGAGGGGGATAAGCGAATGCAGCACAACCGCACCAAGAGCCACGGAAAAATCAAGGGAGAAAAAGACCATATACAGACAGGAACCAGAGTCACAGAGGAGAGGCAATGGGAGGGGGAAAGGGCAAAATCAGTGTTTTACCCGGGCTTCGGGGGAGAGAGAAAAAACACACACTGAAAATCAGGGAAAAAAGAAAGGAGATTGGGGGAAAACACAAGGGAAAAGGAGGAAACATGGACAAGAGTAAATTTTTTAGGAAAGGGGGGGGCTAAGGGGGGAAACCGACCGTCAAGCTGATTCTCAGGGCGAAACATGAGGGAAAAGATCCTCCAGAGAAACCAAGGAAAAACTCGGAAAATACAAGAAGGTGTTTTTAACGAGACGAACACAAACAGAGAGACAGCACGAGGGGGAGGACAAAAAAGCGAAAGGAATAGGAAAAGGGAAAAAAGGAGGAACCAGCAGAGGTCAGCAAGCAAACAAAGAAAACAAGGGCAAGCACACACACAACTATCCTCAGACCCCACAACCTATCAACACCATCCCAACACAAACTACAATCCATACCTACAGCTTCCACCCAACCCCCAAGCAAAGAATGCCACAGTATGCTAACCAGGTCTCCCACCCCCATACAGGCCCCCCCAAACCACTTATTTGGAAAGGAAACTGAAAGTAATGGTACCAATCGGCTGATGGAATAACCAAACAAGTGGAGGAAGTGGCACGAAAGAGTCAAAGAGACATCACCAGACATCATAGCGCTCACAGATAACCAAGCTTACAGGTATGATAACAGATGCCATCTTTCCAATGGGATACCAGATCCTGAGGAAAATAGACAGAAGGAACAGGGGGGTGGAGGAGTGGCACTGCTGATTCGATACACCGATTGGAATTTTGATGAGCTGGGAGAGAGGAGACAGCAAGAAGAACAAGTGATTACATAGTGCGTGAAACGCTTCACTCTGGAGGTCCCAGCAGGTGTAATTACAGTTTACCTGGAGTTACCTGGAGAGAGTTCTGGGGGTCAATCCCCCGCGGCCCATCTGTGACCAGGCCTCCTGGTGGATCAGAGCCTGATTCAACTCGCTGTTACTGCTGGCTGCAACGCAAAACAACGTATGAGCACAGCCCGGCTGTCAGGAACCGACTTTAGGTGCTTGTCCATGCCACTTGAAGACTGCAGGGACTGTTGTAATCCCCCCTTAGTATGCTGGAGGCAGAAGAAGCAGTCTCGGGCCCCTGAGGGCACTTATTGTATGTCTCTTAACGTGCTAGTGACAACCCCTGCTTTTCATTGGGGGGATGTTGCTCGTCTGCCAAGTCTTTTGCTTTCATAGTGAGTAGATTTTCGTGTGCAAGTTCGTACAGTCCCTCTAAATTTTCCAGGTGTATATAATCATGTATCTCTCCCTCCTTCGTTCCAGGGAATACAGGTTTTAGGAAACCTCAACTGCTCCAGTAATTGAGGTGTTTTATAATCTCCGTTATGCGCGCCGTGAGGTCTCTGTACATTTTCTAGGTCAGCAAATTTACTCACCTGCCTTGAAGGTGCTGTTAGTGTGCACAATATTCCGCCTAGATAGAACAAGTGACCTGAAAAGTTTCATCATGGGCTTGGCCTCTCCTAGTTTTGAGAATGGTTTTCTCATTATCCAGTCCCTGGTCATTTTTCTAGCAGATGCAATTGATACAATGTTATGGTCCCTGAAGGTGAGATCCTCCGACATGATCACCTCCTCAGTCCTGACGTTGGTGTTTCGCTCTATTTTGTGACAGGAATTTGTTTTGTACTCTGATGAAGATTTAATTTCCTCCTCGTGTTTTACCATATCTGAGGTAATTGAAATTTCTCATCGTTGAAACTTCATATTGGTTTTCTGCAGTCCCACTGAAAGAATTTGGTTGAATGTCCGCCTGGAGCCTTGCAGTGTCGCAATGGAAGACACTGTCATGCAGATTCGGGTGTCATCTGAAAGGAGAGACACGGTGCTGTGGCTGATATCCTTGTCTATGTCAGGTATGTAGGATTGAGGAACAATATGGGAGCGAGTATGTGCCTTGTGGAACAAGCTTTTCACGTAGCTGCTTGCCCTGGACTTTACCTGTTTGACGACTACCTCTCTGTGTTCTGTTTAGTTGAGGAAATAAAGATCCATCGACCGACTTTTCCTGTTATTTCCCTTTAGCAGCGCACATTTTGTGCGCTATTACGCCATGGTCACACCTTGTCGAGGCTTTTGCAAAGGTCTGTATATATTACATCTGCATCTTTTTTTTTGGGTCTCTAGTGCATCTAGGACCTTGTCCGTAGTGACCAATAGTTGAGACAGACAGGAGCGACTGTTCTCAACCCATGTTGCCCTGGGTTGTGTAAACTGATATGGGTTTTCTAGATGGGTGGAGATCTTGCTTGTCTTAGGACCCTTTCAAAGATTTTTATGATATGGGATTTAGTGCTATTGGTCTGTAGTTCTTTGCTGTTGCCTTTACTGCCCCCTTTGTGGGAGTGGGGCTATGTCGTTGTTTTTAGTAACTGTGGGACGAACCCGGTCCATGCTCCCTCTCCATAATGGAAAAAGGCTCGTGATAGGGGCTTCTTGCAGTTTCTTGATGAACACAGAAGTTCCATGAGTCTGGCCCTGGGGCAGAGTGCATTGGCATGTCATTTATCGCCTGTCGAAGTCTTTTGGCGTCAGATAACATCGGATAGGCTTGTGTTAATTCAAATTTTGTGCTCTCTCTCATAAAAAATTCACTTTGTTCTTCGACCTCAGTCTGGTTAGCGGCTTGCTAAAAACTGAGGGGTCATAATTGGGACTTGAGTAGTCACACCTCATTTCCTTCTGTCATCTGTGTAGGACCCATCTTTGTTTTAAAATAGGGGCCCAATACTGGACTTTCTCGATTTGATTTTGGCATAGGAGAAGAAATAACATTGGTTTCTTTCGATTTCATTTATGGCTTTTAGTTTCTTCTCCCCGTCGATTTCCTGACTCCTAAATGATTCTATTAGCTTAGTTTCGAGCATGCTATTTCTTTGACCAGTGTCCTCCCTACGCATTTCAGATATTGACCTCTTTTAAGCCGCTCTGTTATTCTTTTTCGCGTCGCCTGTAAAGGACGCCTTGTCTCTTTCTATTTTACATCTACCGACCTTCCTCCCTTTTTCTTAAGGAAATAAGCCATTGTGGCATACATCGAGTGCCACCGAGTTTAATCTGTTCTAGGCAAAGCTTGTGGTCTGTGTTTGCTTTAGTATATATCATTCCCACTTATATCGGTTAGGACTTTGGTTTACTTGGTCCCACTTTATGTTTTTTGTTATTGAAGTTGAATTTGGTGAATGCTCCCTCGGTGACTAGTCTCATTATTTCAGGTCTGGGGCTCCACGCATACATGTCTGAAACCTCAATTAGTTGTGATCAGAAGTATATTGTTTTTGATATGGTGACATTTTCTTACAGATCATCATTGGTTTAGTAATAATTAGGTCTAGGTATTCTCCAGTCTAAAGCTCTCTTTATTTGCTGGTTTTAAAATGAATTTTGTGCAGAGATTTAAAAGCTCGTGTGAGTGTGATTTTCATCAGAGCTGCCTCCTGGTGTATTACGTAACAAATTATTTGGCTATATTCCTCCATTTTAGGTGCCTTAAGTTGAAATCCCCAGGAGCAAATGTTGGGTGCAGGAGCTGAAGATTTTCTCCAGACATGTGGTCAATTTTTTAAACAGCTTTCCCTGGAATTTCTGGGATGTTGCATCCGGAGGCTTGTAGACTACACAAATGACTAGGTTTTGGTTCTCGACCTTTACTGCTAAAACTTCCATACATCATTTGAGACATTAAGAGTTCTGTGCACACAAGTGACTCTGCAATGTACAGGCCAACCCCCCCCTTTTTGCCTGTTCACGATCTGTCACATCTGTGAAGGTTGTAAACCTGGGATCCATATTCGTTGGTCCAAGTGATTCCTTTATGTGGGTCTCATGAAAGCCGCGAACATTTGCCTTTGCCTCTGCAAAGCATCCACGATGAAAGGTATTTGTTTTTGTTGCTGCTTTAAGACCCTGTATATTGCAAAGAAACTGTTATCGGACTGTGGTATTGTTGTTACTGGGGGGGGATTTTTTTTTCGGCATTAGTATTCTGTATCTGTTGGTTTGGATGGAGGCCAATCGACTGTGGTTTTCCACTCCTGGAATGACTGATTTGGTGTACGCCCATCAGTTTTTTTTTTTCCAGATTTCCCATGCCAGCAGAATACCAAGTGCATAGTACATTGCACAGGGCTTGGTTTTCCGTTTTGCCTTGGGTTTCTGTGACTGTATTGCCCTGTGGTGCAAGTTTCCCTGTCTTACTTCTATCATCCCAAGCACCAACAATGGAGCTCCCCCAGTTGTTTTTGGTAATATATCCTCACTATTCTAGTGGAGTCCTATTGTTTGCTATTTCCCTGCGGTATTTTCTAGTTTGCAAATATTGGTTTTATCTTATCTTTGACGACAAAACTTTGTTTCCCTACTATGGCTCCTGTCCCCTATGAGGTCATATAATATGTTATTCCTTCCTGCATTTAATTCCGACTACCAGGACAAAATCTCCAGCTTCAACCATTACTGGTCTCCCAGGACAGCAACTCCAGCTTCACCATTTAACTGTCTCCCCAGACAGCACCACCTCCAGCTTCATCACCATTACTGTCTCCCAGGACAGCACCTCCAGCTTCACCATTCTGTCTCCTCCCAGGACAGCCACCTCCAGCCCTTCAACCATTACTGTCTCCCAACAGCAACTATCAGCCCACCCCACATTTACTGACTACCAGGACTCTCATCTCCAGCCTTACCAGTTTTCTGACTACATGCAGTATCAAGGGCAGTACCATTCAGCCCAGACTTTTATGTTCCCATCTGTTGTAGAAAGCTTCCAGTTTTTCTATGAAAAGCAGCTTTGATGTTGTCCCCCCCCCCTCTTTTAATACCCTTGTGATTTTAGTTCCACAGATTTTTATCTTCATTTGGGCATACCCAAAAACATTTCCCTGTTTTAAAATACTGCTTTGTAGTAGTTTCTTTCTTGGATATATGTCACAAGGGCGTGCACCAATTTCCACAAAAAAAAATGACAATTTTATCCATGTGGAAGCCCATTGTTGACTGACCCACCAGACTACACACAGCTTCATAATGATTTTGAATGGTTGATTTACTGCAATTCCTACTAGCAACCTCTTGAATATTCTATTAATAACCTCCTTAAATGAAGCTTTAGCTATTTGTATTTCTGTTTCTAACTGTTTTTTTGTATATTGACCAGCTTACCGTGCACGTTCCTGAATATATTTTAATGTTTGTTTTTATAAGGGCGCCTACAACCCCATCCGTTTACAGTCTGCTATTGTCCAACGAAACCGTTAGAACCCAGTCAAGGGTTCCGGTCCGTCAAGGTTGCGACCAGTCAAGGGTTCGGACCAGTCAAGGGTTCGGACCAGTCAAGGGTTCAGACCAGTCTATCTGATCTGATCAGTGGGTCGCTTATTTAAAACATACTGGTCGGTGATTTGGGGCTAACACATGAAGGATCTTACTGGAAATTATCTACCCGATTTAATATGTGAGTAATATGATTGATACAAAAGTATAACTTGCGTGTTGAAGAAACCGGTGACTGCTGGCAGCTCCTACAATGACGAACGGTCGACCTCCACCCTTGTTTATCAATCGCGTATCTAGCTTTTCATTTTTTTTTCGGTTCCACCACAAAAAATGCTATATTATCACTATAGTTGACTGGTGGAAATTTTGGAGGAAGGACGCTTTTTTGTAGTAAATATTTGCTTCTCGTTGTGTATATTGCGACCGCTGGTAACTACAGGTTATATGAAATTCACAGTATACGTCTGGTATTTCAAGAAAAAAGAAACTAATGAAAGTCACTCCACTCCACTAAGTACCATTATAATACTGGTTAGTTGCTACTACAACACTGTATTCTGCTATTCACTGGTATCACTAGATTATATGCGAGTACACTAGCAGGCCAGGAAGATTATTAAAAACAGCTGACCACTGTGGTAAGATTCTGGCGACTTCTGGTACCTGCCTCTATAGGCTTATCACTTCATTTACAAATTCACCTGTTTTCAAATGACACTTTAGCCTTTATCATCAATATACTAGGGACCACTGTAGTATACACTATACACTATGTATACTCAATGTTATCAGGGAGACTTTCTTTCCTCTGACACGAAAAGTTCAATTATTATTATTTTTTTCACACGGGACACAGGCCTATGATTCCCCTCTGGGGAAATTGTAGACAATTTACAATGGAAATGTATAAAAGGAAAAATTAATAACCATGGGAGCTTTTAATATATATGTATATATGTATGTATGTATGTATATATATATATATATATATATATATAATATATATAATATATATATATATATATATATATATATAATATATATATATATATCGTGCCGAATATGTAAAACTGGTCAATTAGCAAGAACTCATTTAAAATTAAGTCCTTTCTGAAATTTTCTCTTATACGTTTAAAGATATATTTTTTTCATTAATGTTAATGTAAAAAAATTTAATTTTGCTCCAAAAGAATCTTAGAAAACTTACCAAACCTTATTACAACAAGAACAATTTATTTTAGCCTAACCCAACTAAATATATTTTAGATTTGTTTACAATAATTTAATACTAAACAAACACAGTGAAATATATTTTTCTCGTTAGGTTCAGAATGATTTTGGCGAAATTATTGCATACACAAATTTTCACTAGTCCTATATGGTAAGATGAGCGTTGCTATTTAAGCCAAGATCGCAAGTTCTGCCTATTCGGCACGACATATATATATATATATATATATATATATATATATATATATATATATATATATATATATATATATATATATATATATATATATATATATATATATATATATATATATTAATGAAGAGGGTATTGCTGTTGCTGTAGTTACATACCTAAAGTTTACCTGGAGAGGGTTTCGGGGATCAACGCCCCCGCGGTCTGGTTTGAGACGAGGACTCGTGGTGAATCAGGGTCTGATCAACCAGGCTGTTAATGTTGGCCACACGTAAACCGGCGTATGAACCACAGCTCGGCTGGTCAGTTACTGACTTTAGGTGCCTGTCCAGTGCCTTCTTGAAGACAACCAGGGGTCTACTGGTAATCCCCCTTATGTATGCTGGGAGGCAGTTGAACAGTCTTGGGCCCCTAACACTTACTGTGTTGTCTCTTCGTGTATTCGTGACGCCCCTACTTTTCACTGGGGGGGGGAGTTGTCGCATCTCCTGCCCAGTCTTTTGCTTTCGTAGGGCGTGATTTTCGTGTGGAAATTTGGAACTAGTCCCTCTAGGATTTTTCAAGTGTATATTATCGTGTATATTTCTCGCCTGCATTCCAAGAAGTACAAATCAAGGGTCTTCAACCGTTCCCAGTAATTTAGGTGCTTTATCATATTTATACATGCTGTGAAAGTTCTCTGTACATTCTCAAGGTCTGCAATTTCGTCTGCCTTGAAAGGCGCCGTTAGTGTACAGCAATATTCCAGCCTAGAGAAAACAAGAAGCTATTTGAAGAGAATCATCATGGGCTTGTTGTCCCTGGTTTTGAAGGTTATCATTACCCATCCCATTATTGTCCTAGCAGATTTGGTAGATACATTGTTGTGATCTTTGAAAGTGAGATCTTCTGCCATTATCACTCCCGGGTCCTTCACATTAGTTTTTCGTTCTATTGAGTGATTGGAATTTGTTTTATACACTAATACAGTTTTAATTTCCCCTAGTTTTCCATATCCTGTAGTTTTCCACGGCTCATGTAAAGATTTCGTTGATGTTCGCTTGGAGACTTGCAGTGTCTTCGATGGATGATACTGAAAGATTCCAAGCGGACATCCGCAAAGGAAAACTCGGTGCTGTGGCTTACATTTCTGTGTCAGATATGAGAGTAAGGAATAGGATGGGAGCGAGTACCACGCATTGTGGAACAGAGTTTTTCACTGTGGCCGCCTCAGACTTTAATCTGTTTACAATTACCCTTTGTGTTCTATTTTTAGGAAGTTTTAGATCCATCTACCAACTTTTCCTGTTATTTCTTTATCACGGATTTTGTGCGCTATTACACCATGGTCGCACTTGTCAAAGGTTTTCACAAAGTCTGTGTATACTACATCTGCATTTTGTTTATCCTCCATTGCCTCTTAAGACCTTGTCATAATGGTCCAGTAGTTGGGACAGGCAGGAGCGGCCTACTCTAAACCCATGTTGGCCTGGGTTGTGTAACTGATGGATATC
>NC_069400.1:4227611-4275111 GCF_026875155.1 Cherax quadricarinatus | reverse complement strand
CTGGTGACACCCACAACAACTGGATGACACCCACAACAACTGGGTAACCACACAACATGACACCCACAACAACTGGGTAACACCCACAACAACTGGGTAACACCCACAACAACTGGATGACACCCACAACAACTAGGTGACACCCACAACAACTGCATAACACCCACAACAACTGGATGTCACCCACAACAACTGCATAACATCCACAACAACTGGGTGACACCCACAAAAATTGCATAACACCCACAACTGGGTGACACCCACAACAACTGGGTGACACCCACAACACCTGCATAACACCCACAACAACTGGGTGACACCCACAACAGCTGCGTAACACCCACAACAGCTGGGTGACACTCACAACAGCTGGGTGGCACTCACAACAGCTGGGTGGCACTCACAACAGCTGGGTGGCACTCACAACAGCTGGGTGGCATTCAAGTACTTATATACTGCTAGGTTAGCAGTGGCTACAGGTAGCAGGTAACATAATGTCTCAGGATTGAACCCAGGTCCCTCCATTGTAAGCCGAAGGCTCCACCATTAAGTTACCAGGCCTGACATACTGTGTCTGTACTAAGTTCTTGAAGGTATTGTACCAAAGTTAATGAACCTTGTGTGTGTGTGTACTCACCTAATTGTGGTTGCAGGGGTCGAGACTCAGCTCCTGGCCCCGCCTCTTCACTGACCGCTACTGGGTCCTCCCTCTCCCTGCTCCATGAGGTTTATCATACCTGTCTTCAGTGTGTGCGCATGTGTATGTGTGTGTGTGTGCGTCGCGTGTTGTGTGTATGTAGAGTGTATTGTGTGTGTATGTGTGGTGTGCGTGTGTGTGTGGTATGTGTGTGTGGGTATGTCTGTGTGCATGTGGTATGTGTGTTTTGTGTGTGTGGTGGTGTGTGTGTGTGTGTATGTTGTTGTGGGTGTGTGTGTGTGTGTGTGTGTTGTGTGGTGTGTGTGTGTGTGTTGTTGTGTGGTGTGTGTGTTAGTGTGTGTGTGTGTATGTGTGTTGTGTATGTGTGTGTGTTGTGTATGTGTTGTGTGAAATGTGCGTGGTGTGTATGTGTTTGTATGTTGTGTGTGTATTGTTGTTTTTGTGTGTGTGTTCGTGTGTGTGTATGTGTGTGTTGTGTGCGCGTGTACGTCACCTAGTTGTACTCACCTAGTTGAGGTTTGTCAGGGGTCGAGTCCCAGCTCCTGCCCCGCCTCTTCACTGTCCCTCTACTCACTCTCCCTGAACCATGGAGCTTTATCGTAAATCACGATGAATGGAGTCAGGATCATACATAGCTTAAGCTATGTAATGGGATCCAGACTCCACTACATCGCTTCCCAAACTATTCCACTTCCTGGACTACTCTGTGGCTAAGAAATACTTCCTAACATCCCTTGATTCATCTGTGTCTTCAACTTCCAACTGTGATCCCCTTGTTACTACGTGTCCAAGTCTTTGGACATCCTGTCTTTTGTCCACCTTGTCAATTCCTCTCAGTATTTTGTAAGTCGTTATCATTCCTCCCCCTATCTGCTCCTTTCCTCCAAGTCGTCAGGTTTGATTTTCCTTAAACCTCTCCACATCGACATACCTTTAGCTCTGGACTAGTCTTTTTGCAAACTTTGCACTTTCTCTATTTTCTTACAGCTTGGCTAGGTGTTGTTCCAAACTGGTGCCGCATACTCCAAAATGGCCTAACGTAAACGAGTATAGGGTCCTGAACGATTCCTTATTAAGATTCGAATGCTGCTTCTGAGGTTTGCCATCCCAATATGCTGCAGCAGGTATATTTGGTTGATGTGCGCTTCAGAGGAGATGTGCCTGGTGAAATACTCACCCCAAGAATCTTTTTTTTTCCTTGAGTGATGTTTGTAGTCCTGTCCCCCTAGACTTACTCCATCTGCGGACTTCTTTGCCTTCCCCAATCCTCATGACTTTTGCACTTGGTGGGATTGAACTCCAGGAGCCAGTTGCTGGACCAGGTCTGGCAGCCTGTCCAGAACCCCTTTGTACTTCTGCCTGTCCCTTCGATCGAATGAACGCTATCTCATCAACCTTTCACGTCATCTGCAAACAGAGACACCTCGGAGTTATTCCTTCCGCATGTCGTTCACAAATACCAGAAACAGCACTGGGGTCCTAGGACTGACCCCTGTGGGACCCACTGGTCACATGTGCCCACTCCTGACACCTCGCCTCGTACCAATTACTCCGCTGCTGTCTTCCTACAAGTATTCCCTGATCTCATTGCAGTGTCCTTCCCTGTTATTCCTCTTGTGTCATCTCCAGATTTTGCACTAATCTCTTGTGTGGTACTGTGTCAACCGCCATCTGCAGTCTAAGAAAATGCAATCCACCCATCCCTCTCTCCTCTTCTCTACTGCATCACCATGTCAATAGAACTCCAGTAGGTTTGTACACAGGATTTCCCGTCTCTGAAACCATGGTTGTCTGCTGTTGATGAGATCAATTCCTTTCTAGATGTTCCACACTCTTCATCCTGATAATCTTCATCCATGATTATGCATACTATACATGTCAGTTACACTGGCCTGTGCATTTAAAGCTTCAATGTCCTGTCTCCATTTTTTAATAGACTTGTGCTACATTTGTTCTTTCCATGCCTCAGGCAATCTCCTGTTTCGAAAATGTATTGAATATTTTGTTAGGGGTACACATAGCGCCTCTGCCCCTCTCTCAATACCCATGGAGAGATGTTATCTGGCCCCATTGCCTTTGAGTATCTACTCACTCAGAAGCCTTTCACTTCTTCCTCGGTTGTGTGCACTGTGCCAGCCCTTTGGTGTGTACCCCACCTCTCCGTCTTTCTGGAGTCCCGTCTGTCTCCTCTTGAACACTTCTTTGAATCAACTTTATGAAGTTCCTCACATACTTCACTGTCATTTCTTGTTGTCTCTCCTCCTTCTCCTAGCCTGATTACTGTGTGTGAGCGCGTGGTGTGTATGGTGAGTGTGTATGTGGTGTGTACTCACCTATTTGTACGCACGCTATTTGTGTTTCAGGTCGAGTCACATGCTCCTGGCCCGCCTCGTCCTGATTTGCTACTAGTCCTCTCTCATATCCTGACCCATGAGCTCTATCATACCCCCTTAAAACTTTGTATGTTCCCGAGCCTCAACAACGACCCCTTTCTAGCTATTAGGCAGTGTGTGTGAAGTGTAGGTGTGTGTGTGTGTGTGTGTGTTGTGTGGTGTGTGTTGTGTGTTGTGTGTGTTGTGTGGAGTGGTGTGTGGTGTGTGTGTGTGGTGTGTGTGGTGTTTGGTGTGTGGTAGTATGGTGTGTAATGTGATGTGTGTATCTCACCTAATTGTAGTTCAGGGTCGAGTCTTCAGCTCCTGGCTCCTGTTGCGAGTGTATTTGTGCTTGTATGTATATCTTAATTACCCCAGCTGTCTTAATGACAGCAGGGCAACCCTCCCTTTACCTGTGTGGTATGATGATAGCAGAGGACCGCATCCCTCCGTGTGTAAGATTATAGCAGAACCCACCCTCCGTGTGTAAGATAATACAGGAACCCACACCACCACCCTCCTGTGTATATGATAAGCAGAACCCCACCCTCCGTGTTATATGATAGCAGACCCACCCTCCGTGTGTATGAAGATAGCAGAACCGCGACCTCCGTGTGTATGATGATAGCAGGAACCACCCTCCGTGAGTATCTGATAGCAGGAACCCTCCCTCCTGTGTAATGTATGATAGCAGAACCCACCTCCACCCTCCTGTGTATGATGATAGCAGGTGAACCCACCCTCCGTGTGTATGATGATAGCATAAACCCACCTCTTGGTAAGATATAGCAGAACCCACCCTCCGGTGTGTATGATGATAGCAGAACCTCACCACCTGAGGTATGATGAAAGCAGGAACCCACCCTCCGTGTGTAATGATGATAGCAGACCCACCCTCCCGTGTTATATATAGTATAACCCCCACCCTCCTTGTGTATTGATGATAGCAGGAACCACACCCCACCGTTGTAAATGATACAGGAACCTCACCCCTCAGTGTGTATGATGAATAGCAGGGACCCACCCTCCGTGTGTATGATGATAGCAGGAACCCACCCTCCGTGTGTATGATGATAGCAGGAACCCACCCTCCGTGTGTATGATGATAGCAGGGACCCACCCTCCGTGTGTATGATGATAGCAGGGACCCACCCTCCGTGTGTATGATGATAGCAGAACCCACCCCGTCCCGGGCCCCCTGGGGCCCTTGGGGGGGGGGGATGTTTTTTTTTTTTAAAGTAATGGGATTAGAAAGAAAACAAAAGAAAAATGATAAAAAAAGAGTATATGGTAATGTGTTGGAAAATGATTTTTTTTTTTTTTTTAAAAAAAAATAAATTGGTATATAAAAAAGGTGGTTATGGTTTTTTTGTGTTTGGGTTTTGGGTTTTAAAGTTTATTTTTATTGTGTTTAGTGGATTTTGGTTTTTTTTGTTATTAAATGTGTGATATAAAATGAAAAAAAATGTAATTTTGAAGATTAAAAAAAAAAAAGAAAAAAAAATAAAAAAAAAAAAACAAAAAAAAATTGTAAAACAGAACCCCCCACCGTTTTGTATGATGATACAGAACCCACCTCCCGTGTGTATGAAGAAACAGGAATAAACCCCCCCTCCGTGTGTATATATAGCAGGACCCACCCTCCGTTTGGTAAGATGATTAGCAGGACCCCCACCCGCCGTGTGTTTATGATAGCAGGGACCCACCCTCCGGTGTATATATAGCAGTAACCCACCCTCCGTGTGGTATGATTATAGCATGAACCCCACCCACCGTGTAGAAGGAAATTCAAGAAACCGACCCTCCGTGTGTATGATGAAGCAGTAACCCACCCTCCGGTGTGTAAATATAGCAGATGACCCACCCACCGTTGTGTATGATGATAGCAGGACCCAACCCCCGTGTGTATGATGATAGCAGGGACCCACCCTCCGTGTGTATGATGATAGCAGGGACCCACCCTCCGTGTGTATGATAGCAGTAACCCACCCTCCGTGTGTATGAATGAATCAGGAACCCACCGCCTCGCTGTGTAATGGATGAAAGCAGGAACCCACCCTCCGTGTGTATGATAAAAGCAGCAGTGGACACACCCTCCGTGTGTAGATATAGCAGGGACCCACCCTCCGTTGTGTATGATATCAGGAACCCACCACCTGTGTAGGCTGAATAAGCAGAAACCCACCCTCCGTGTGTATGATGATAGCAGGAACCCACCCTCCGTGTGTATGATGATAGCAGGAACCCACCCTCCGTGTGTATGATAGCAGAAACCCAACCCTCCTGGTATGATGATAGCAGAACCCACAGCCACCGTGTGTATGATGATAGCGGGACCCACCCTCCTGTGTAATAGTGATAGCAAATGGACCCACCCTCCGTGTATGATGATAGCAGGAACCCACCCTCCGTGTGTATTAAGATAGCAGGAACCCACCCTCCGTGTGAATGATGATCCAGGGACCACCCACCCTCCTGTGCATGATGATAGCATTTGACCCCACCCCACCGTGTTATGATGATAGCAGGACCCACCCTCCTTTTGTATATAGCATGAACCCACCCTCCTGTGTATGAATGACAGCAGGACCCATACACCTGTGTATGATGTAGCAAGAAACCACCCTCCCGTGTGTATGATGATAGCCGGACCCACCCTCCGTTGTATGATGAATCAGGAACCAACCCTCCTGTGTATATGATAGCAGGAACCCACCCTTCCGAGTGTATGATGATAGCAGGGACCCCACCCTCCGTGTATGAAGAAAGCAGTAACCCACCCTCCGTGTGTATGATTATACGAGGAACCCACCCTTCCTGTGTATTATATACCAGGACCCACCCTCCGTGTGTATGAAAGATGAGCAGGACCCACCCTCCTTTTGTAAAATGATGATAGAGGGGAACCCACCCTCCTTTTGTTATGATAGCAGAACCCACCCTCGCCGTGTGTATTATACCAGGGACCCACACTCCGTGTGTTATGATGATAGCAGAACAACCACGCCTCTCGTGTGATTGATGATAGAAGGAACCAACCCACCGTGTGAATGAAGATAGCAGGAACCCACCCTTCCGTGTGTTTATGTATAGCAGGACCCACCCTACGGTGTGTTATAAGATATTAGTGAACCCACCCTCCGTGTGTAGGATGATATCAGAACCCACCCTCCCGGTGTAATATGAAACAGGACCCACCACTCCGAGTTTTATATAAAGCAGAACCGCCCCCTCCGTTTATAGATCAATAGACACCACCCCTCAGTGCGTATGATGATAGCAGGAACCCACCCTCCGTGTGTATGATGATAGCAGGGACCCACCCTCCGTGTGTATGATGATAGCAGGAACCCACCCTCCGTGTGTATGATGATAGCATGGAACCCAACCCTCCGGTGTATGATGATACCAGGAACCAACCCTCCGTGTGTATGATGATAGCAGGGACCCACCCTCCGTGTGTATGATAAAGCAGGACCCACCCTCCGTGTTGAAGATATCAGAACCCTCCTCCGTGTTATGATGATAGCATGAACCAACCCTCCTTGGTGTCATGATGAAGCAGTGACTCCACCCTCCGAGTTGTAGTGATGATACATGAACCCACCCTCCGTGTGTTTGATAGCAAGGAGCCTCACCCTGCCGTGTGTATGATGAAAGCATGAAAGCCCACCCTCAGTGTGTATGAAGATAGCAGGTCCCACCCCCCCGGTGAGTAAATTAAGATGAGTAGGAACCCACCCTCTCGTTTGTATGGATGATAGCAGGAATCTCACCCTCTGTTTTAATGAAGATAGCATGAACCCACCCTCCGTGTGTATAATGATAGCAGGGACCCACCCTCAGTGTGTATGATGAAGCATGAACCCCACCCTCCGAGGTTTAATGATGATAGCAAGCCCCACCCTCCGTGTGTATGATGAATAAGCAGGAACCCACCCTCCGGAGTATGACGAATAGCAGGAACCAACCCTCCTTTTATAATGAAAGCAGGAACCCACCCTTCCGAGTGTAATGATAGCAGTAACCCACCCTCCGTGTGAAGAGATGATAGCAGAAACCCTCCCCTCCATGTGTAGGATTATAGCAGGAAACCCACCCTCCGTGGTATGATGATAAGCAGGAAACCCACCCTCCCGTTGTAAGAAGATATCAGAACCTACCCTCCGTGGTGTAATGGATGATAGCAGGAACCCACCCTCCGTGTGTATGATAGCAGGAACCCACCCTCCGTGTGAATGATGATAGCAGAAACCCACCCTCCATGTGTATGATGATAGCAGGAACCCACCCTCCGTGTGTAGAGATATACAAACCCACCCTCCGTGTGATGATGATATCAAGAAACTACCCTCCTGTGTATGATTATAGGCAGGAACCCACCCTCCGTGCGTATGATGATAGCAGGGACCCACCCTGCCGTTGTAGAGATAGCAGGCACCACACCTCCATGTGTATGATGATAGTAAGAACCCACCCTCCGTGTGTATGATGATAGTAGGAACCCACCCTCCATGTGTATGATGATAGTAGGAACCCACCCTCCGTGTGTATGATGATAGTAGATCCCCACCCTCCATTGTTATGATATAATGAAACCCACCCTCCGTGTGTATGATATAGTATATCCTCACCCCTCCAGTTAAGATGATAGTACGAACGACTGGCCATCTGCTGCAGTCCGTTTGATGAATTATACAGGAACCCACCCTCCGTGTGAATGATGATAGCGGAACCCACCCTCCGAGGTGAATGATGATATCAAAGAACCACCCCTCCGTGTGTATGATAGCAGGGACCCACCTTCCGTGTGTACGATGATAGTAGGAACCCACCCTCCGTGTGTATGATGATAGCAGGGACCCACCCTCCGGTTATGATGATAGTCAGGAACCAACCCTCGCTTGTGTATGATGATAGCAGGAACCCACCCTCCGTGTGTATGATGATAGCAAGAACCCACCCTCCGTGTGTATGATAGCAGGGACCCACCTTCCGTGTGTACGATGATAGTAGGAACCCACCCTTCCGATTAATGAAATAGCAGGACCCACCCTCCTTGTGTATGATGATATCAGGAAGCCCACCCTCCGATTGGGTAAAGATGATAGCAGAACCCACCCTCCGTGTGGATGATAAGCAGGAACCCACCCTCCGTGTTAAGATATAGCAGGAACCCAGCCCTTCCTCCGTGTGTATGATGATAGCAAAACCCACCCCGTGTGTATGATGAAAGCAGTAACCCACCCTCCGTGGTGTAATATGAAAGCAGGAACCCACCCTCCGGTTGTACGATGAAAGAAGTACCCCACCCTCCGTTTTATGATGATATCAGGGAACCCACACTCCTTTTGTTCGATTATAGCATTAACCCACCCCCGTGAGTAATGATGATAGCAGGAACCCACCCTCCGTGTTACAAATAGCAGGAACCCACCCCGCCGTGTGATGATGAAAGCAGTGAACCCACCCTCCTGTGTATGATGATAGCATGAACCCACCTCCGGTGTATCGATGATAGCAGGAACCCACCCTCCGTGTGTACGATGATACAGAACCCACCTCCTGTGTGTACGATGACAAGCAGGAAACCCAACCTCCGTGTTATGATGAGAGCAAGAACCCACCCACCGTGTGTATTATATAGCAGGTCAACCCACCCTCCTGTGGGTTATGATGATAGGCAGGAACCCACCCTACCGTTGTATTATGAATAGCAAGAAAACCCAACCCCACGTGTGTATGATGATAGCAAGTAACCCGACCCTTCCGTGTGTATATGATAGCAGGCCCCACCCTCCGTGAGATGATGAAAGCAGGGACCCACCCTCCGTGTGTATGATGATAGCAGGAACCCACCCTCCGTGTGTATGATGATAGCAGGAACCCACCCTCCGTGTGTATGATGATAGCAGGAACCCACCCTCCGTGTGTATGATGATAGCAGGAACCCACCCTCCGTGTGTATGATGATAGCAGGAACCCACCCTCCGTGTGTATGATGATAGCAGGAACCCACCCTCCGTGTGTATGATGATAGCAGGAACCCACCCTCCGTGTGTATGATGATAGCAGGAACCCACCCTCCGTGTGTACTATGAAACAGGAGACCCCACCCTCCGATGTACGAAGATAGCAAGGATCCCACTCCCGTGTGTACGATATAGCGGAACCCACCCTCCGTTTTATGATGAAGCAAGAACCCACCCACCGAGGTGTATGATGATAGCATGAACCCAACACCTCCGTTTGAATGATATAGTCAGGAACCCACCCCTCCGTGGTATGATGATTGCAAGAACACACCCTCGCGTGTGTATGACGATAGCTGGAACCCACCCTCCGTTTTATGATGATAGCCCGGGCCCCACCCTCCGTGTGTATGATGATAGCATGAACCCACCCTCCGATTGTATGATGTGATAGCAGGAACCCACCCTCCCGTTGTTAGATGATAGCAGGAACCCACCCTCCGTGTGTATGATGATAGCAGGAACCCACCCTCCGTGTGTATGATGATAGCAGGAACCCACCCTCCGTGTGTAAGAAATGAATTAGCAGGAACCCCCCACCGTTTTTATTATTTCTAGCAGAACCATCCACAAGAACCAAGCAACCCAGCCCAGCTAGGTGTGTTACTCTTGATCTGAGGACTCAAGAAATCGTAATGACACGATTGCAAATAAACCATACCCCCGGCCGGGCTGGAGTTTTGAGACTCTATGACCGCGGGTTCAATCCCGGCCGGGGGTATGGTTGATCTGAGGACATACGGAGGTGTGGGAGCTTCGTCATCTAATATCCTTCTCATACCTGATATCTGGTCCAGTGAGTATTATGGCTCCATGTGGTTTTCCGCCCACAGTGGCAGGCCAAGCACAATATATATATATATATATAAATATAATATATTATTATATATGATAAAAATAACTGAATATATATATATATAATATATAGATTATATATATAAAAATAGTAGATAATCTGTTAAACTAAACTTTGCTCATCGGTATGGATAATCTCGAGAACATAATAGCGAACGAAGGAAAATATGGCAAAAAGGAAAGCTGGAATGGAAGGAAGTAATGAATGGTGTGGCTGAAAGAAGGAAGGGTTACCGGAAAGAAGGAAGGGTGACCGGAATGAGGGAAGGGTGTCGAAAGAATGGAAGTGTGGGCGGAAAGAAGGAACGGTGGGCGAAAGAAGGAAGGGTGACCGGAAGGAAGAAGTGGGCGGAAGAAGGAAGGGTGGGGAGAAAGAAAGAAGGGTAACCTGTAATGAAGGAGAGGTTGACCTGGAAGAAGAATGGTAAACGCGAAGAAATGAAAAAAAAATGGGAGGGCGGAAAGAAGGAAGTGCGCAATGAAGGAATGGTGGGCTGAAAGAAGGAGAGGGTGACCGGAAAGAAGAAAAGGGTTACCGGAAAGGAAGGAAGGAAGGGTGGGCGATGAAAAGGTAGAAACGGAAAGAAGAAGGGTGACCGGAAATAAGAAAGGGTTACCGGAAGGAGGAAGGGTGGCGGAAGAAAGGAAGGTGCGGAAATAAGGAAGGGTGAACCGGAAAGAAAAAAAGGTTAACCCAGAAGGCAAGAAGGAAGGTTGGGGCGGAAGGAAGGAAGGGTAAGGCAGAAAGAAGGAAGGGTGACTGAAGGAAGGATGTAGGAAGGGTTGGGCGGAAAGTAGAAGGGTGGCCGAAAAAGAAGGAAGGGTGACCGGAAGGAAGAAGAGTGGCGGAAAAGAAGGAGGGTGGGCAAGAAGAATGAAGGGTGGTGTAAAGAAGTAAGGTGGAATGGAAGGATTGGAATGGAGATCCGGAAAGAAGAAAGGTTTAACCGGAAAGAAGGTGACGAAGGAAAGGAAGGGTGGGCGGAAAGAAGGGGTGACCGAAAGAAGGAAGAGTGACCGAAGAAGAAGGGTGGGCGAAGATGAAGTGTTTACGGAAAGAAGAAAGGGTGACCGGAAGGAAGAAGGGAGACCGGAAGGAAAGGAAGGGTTGGACGGAAAGAGGAAGTTACCGGAAAGAAGAAGGGTGAACGAAGGGAGGGAAGTGGCGGAAAGAAGAAGTGTTGGCGGATAGAAGAAACGGAGGGCTGAAAGAATGAAGGTGACCGGAAGAAGAAGGGTGGCGAAAAAAGAAGGGTGTCGGAAAGAAGGAAGGGTGGGCGGAAAGAAGAAAGGGTGGCGGAAAGGAAGGGTGACCGGAAAGGAAGAAGGGTTGGGCGGAAAGAAAGGAAGGGTTGGAGGAAAGAAGGTAGGGTGTGCGGAAAGAAGGAAGGGTAACCGTAAGGAAGGAAGGTGACCGGAAGAAGGAAGGGTAACCATAAGGAAGAAGGTGACCGGAAAGGAAGGAAGGGTAACCGGAAGGAATGAAGGTGGGCGGAAAGAAGAAAGGTGTGCGGAATGAAGGAATGGTGGGCGGAAAGAACGGAAGGTGTGGAGGTAAGAAGGAAGAGTGGGCGGAAGGGAGGAAAGTGAGCGAAAGAAGGAAGGGTTGGGGCGGAAAGAACGGTGGGCTGGAAGAAGGAAGGGTGTGCGCAATGAAGGAAGGGTGGGCGAAAGAAGGAAGGGTGACCGGAGGAAGGAAGGGTGGGCGGAAAGTAAGGAAGGGTGGGCGAAAGAAGGAAGAGTGGGGCGGAAGGGAGGAAGGGTGAGGAGCGGAAAGAATGAAGGTGTGCGGAAAGTAAGGGTGGCGAAAGAAGGAAGGGTGGTCGGAAAGAAGGAAGGGTGGGCGGAAAGAAGGAAGGTGCGTAAAGAAGGATGGGTGGGCGGAAAGAAGGAAGGGTGGAGCGGAAAGAAAGGAAGGGTGACCGAAGGTAGGAATGTGGGCGAAAAGAAGAAAGTGTGCGGAAAGAAGGAAAGGTGCCGGAAGGAGGAGGGTGGGCGAAAGAAGAAAGGGTGGGCGGAAGGAAGAAGGGTGAGCGTTAAGAAGGGTGGGCGAAAGAAGGGTGGGCGGAAGTAAGGGTTGGCGGAAAGAAGGGCGGGCGGAAAGAAGGAAGGGTGGCGGAAAGAAGGAATGGTTGGGCGGAAGAAGGGTTGCGGAAAGAAGGGCGGCGGAAAGGAGGAAAGGGTGGCGAATAGAATGAAGGGGTGGGCGGAAAGGAAGGAAGGGTGGCGGAAGGATAGGGTGGGCCCGAAAAGAATGAAGGGTGGGCGGAAAGACGGGAAGGGTACTGGAAGGAAGAAGGAAGGTGGGCGGAAAGGAAGGTGAGCTGGAAAGAAGAGGTGGCGGAAAAAAGGAAGGAAGGTGTGGGCGGAAAAGGGAAGGGTAGGAGGAAAGAAGGAAGGTGGGCGGAAAAAGGATGGGTGACAGGAAGGAGGGTGGGTGAAAGAAGGAAGGGTGGGTGGAACGAAGGGAGGTGGGCGGAAAGAATGAAGGGTTAGCAGACGGAAGGAAGGGAGACCGGAAAGGAAGAAAGGGATGGCGAAAGTTGGAAGGGTGGGCGGAAGAGAAGGAAGGTGGAGGAGGAAAGAAGGAAGGGGTGGCCGAAAAGAAGGAAGGGTGGGGGGAAAGAAGGAAGGGTGGCGAAAGAAGGACGGGTGTCCGGAAAGAAGGAAGGGTGGGCGGAAAGAAGAGAAGGGGTGGGCGGAAGAAAGGAAGGTGACCGGAAGAGGAAGGGTGTGTCGAAAGAAGGAAGAGTTTGCGAAAGAAGAAGGGTGGGCGAAGGAAGAAGGTGGGCGGAAAGAAGAAGGGTGGGCGGAAGGAAGGAGGTGAGCGTTTAAGAAGGGTGGGCGGAAAAGAATGGTGGTGGGCGTAAAGGAAGGGAGGCGGAAGGAATGGTGGGCGGAAGAAGGGAAGGGGGCGGGCGAAAGAAGGAAGTGTGGGCGGAAGGAAGGAAGGGTGGGCGAAAGAAGGAAGGGTGGGCGAAAAGAAGAAGGTGGGGCTAAAGAAGGAAGGTGGGCGGAAAGAAGGAAAGTGTGCTGAAAGAAGGAGGGTGGCCGAAGGAAGGTAGGGTGGCGAAAGAAGGAAGGGTGGGCGGAAGGAAGGAAGGGTGAGCGTTAATGAAGGAGGGCGAAAGAAGGTGGCGGAAGGAAGGGTTGCGGAAAGAAGGGCGGGCGGAAAGAAGAAGGGGGGCGTAAGAAGAAGGGTGGGCGGAAGAAGGGTTGGCTGAAAGAAGGGCGGGCGGAAGAGAAGGATGGGTGGGGCGGAAAGGAATGAAGGGTGGGCGGAAGGAAGGAAGGTGGGCGAAGAAGGTGGGGCCGAAAGAAGGAAGGGTGGGCGGAAATAAGAAGGGTACTGAAGGAAGGAAGGAAGGGTGGTCGGAAAAGGAAGGTGAGCTGGAAAGAAGGAAGGGTGGCGAAGGAATGGTGGGCGGAAAAAAAGGAATGGAAGGTGGGCGGAAGGAAGGAAAGGGTGGCGAAAGGAGGAAGGGTGGGCTGAAAGAAGGATGGGTGACTGGAGGAAAGTGTGGGTGGAAAGAAGGAAGGTGGGGGAACGAAGGAGGTGGGCGGAAAGAATGAAGGGTTAGCAGAAGAAGAAGTTGACCGGAAAGGAAGGAAGGGTGCGGAAAGAAGAGAGGTTGGTCGGAAAGAAGGAAGGGTGGCGGAAAGAAGAAGGGGGGCGGAAAGAAGGAAGGGTGTGGGGAAAGAAGGAATGGTGGGGCGGAAAGAAGGAAGGGTTGGCGGAAAGAAGGGAGGGTGGGCGGAAAGAAGGAAGGGTGCGGAAAAGAAGAAGGGTGGGCGGAAATAAGGAAGGGGGGGCGGAAAAAGGCAGGGTGGGCGGAAGAAGGAAGGTGGGAGGAAAGAAGGATGGTGGCAGGAAAGAAGGAAGGGTAACCGTAAGGAAGGAAGGTTACCGGAAAGAAGGAATGGAAACCGAAGGATTGAAGGGTGGGCGGAAAGAAGGAAGGGTGGGCGCAATGAAGGAAGGGTGGCGGAAAGAAGAAGGGTTACCGGAAGGAAGGAAGGGTGGGCGGAAAGAAGGAGGGTGGGCGAAAGAAGGAAGAGTGGGGCGGAAGGGAGGAAGGGTGAGCGGAAAGAAGGAAGGGTTGGCGGAAAGAAGGGTGGGCGGAAAGAAGGAAGGGTGGTCGGAAAGAAGGAAGGGTGGGCGGAAAGAAGGAAGGGTGGGCGGAAAGAAGGAAGGGTGGGCGGAAAGAAGAAGGGTGGGCGGATAGAAGGAAGGGTGACCGGAAGGTAGGAATGGTGGGCGAAAGAAGGAAGAGTGTGCGGAAAGAAGGAAGGGTGGCCGGAAAGGAAGGAAGGGTGGGCGGAAAGAAGGAAGGGTGGGCGGAAGGAAGGAAGGGTGAGCGTTAAGAAGGGTGGGCGGAAAGAAGGGTGGGCGGAAGGAAGGTGTTGGCGGAAAGAAGGGCGGGCGGAAAGAAGGAAGGGTGGGCGGAAAGAAGGAAGGGTGGGCGGAAGGAAGGGTTGGCGGAAAGAAGGGCGGGGCGGAAAGAAGGAGGGTGGGCGGAAAGAAGGAAGGGTGGGCGGAAGGAAGGAAGGGTGGGCGGAAGGAAGGGTGGGCCCGAAAAGAAGGAAGGGTGGGGGAAAGAAGGAAGGGTGACTGGAAGGAAGGAAGGAAGGGTGGGCGGAAAGGAAGGGTGAGCTGGAAAGAAGGAAGGGTGGGCGGAAAAAAGGAAGAAGGAAGGGTGGGCGGAAGGAAGGAAGGGTGGGAGGAAAGAAGGAAGGGTGGGCGGAAAGAAGGATGGGTGACTGGAAGGAAGGGTGGGTGGAAAGAAGGAAGGGTGGGTGGAACGAAGGGAGGGTGGGCGGAAAGAATGAAGGGTTAGCAGAAGGAAGGAAGGGTGACGGAAGGAAGGAAGGGTGGGCGGAAAGAGGAAGGGTGGGCGGAGAAAGAAGGAAGGGTGGGCGGAAAGAAGGAAGGGTGGGCGGAAAGAAGGAAGGGTGGGGGGAAAGAAGGAAGGGTGGGCGGAAAGAAGGAAGGGTGGGCGGAAAGAAGGAAGGGTGGGCGGAAAGAAGGAAGGGTGGGCGGAAAGAAGGAAGGGTGACCGGAAGGAAGGAATGGGTGGGCGGAAAGAAGGAAGAGTGTGCGGAAAGAAGGAAGGGTGGGCGGAAGGAAGAAGGGTGGGCGGAAAGAAGGAAGGGTGGGCGGAAGGAAGGAAGGGTGAGCGTTAAGAAGGGTGGGCGGAAAGAAGGGTGGGCGGAAAGGAAGGGTGGGCGGAAGGAAGGGTGGGCGGAAAGAAGGGCGGGCGGAAAGAAGGAAGGGTGGGCGGAAGGAAGGAAGGGTGGGCGGAAAGAAGGAAGGGTGGGCGGAAAGAAGGGAAGGGTGGGCTGAAAGAAGGAAGGGTGGGCGGAAAGAAGGAAGAGTGTGCGGAAAGAAGGAAGGGTGGCCGAAGGAAGGAAGGGTGGGCGGAAAGAAGGAAGGGTGGGCGGAAGGAAGGAAGGGTGAGCGTTAAGAAGGGTGGCGGAAAGAAGGGTGGGCGGAAGGAAAGGGTTGGCGGAAAGAAGGGCGGGCGGAAAAGAAGGAAGGGTGGGCGGAAAGAAGGAAGGGTGGGCGGAAGGAAGGGTTGGCGGAAAGAAGGGCGGGCGGAAAGAAGGAAGGGTGGGCGGAAAGAAGGAAGGGTGGGCGGAAGGAAGGAAGGGTGGGCGGAAGGAAGGGTGGGCCCGAAAGAAGGAAGGGTGGGCGGAAAGAAGGAAGGGTGACTGGAAGGAAGGAAGGAAGGGTGGGCGGAAAGGAAGGGTGAGCTGGAAAGAAGGAAGGGTGGGCGGAAGGAAGGGTGGGCGGAAAAAAAGGAAGGAAGGGTGGGCGGAAGGAAGGAAGGGTGGCGGGAAAGGAGGAAGGGTGGGCGGAAAGAAGGATGGGTGACTGGAAGGAAGGGTGGTGGAAAGAAGGAAGGGTGGGTGGAACGAAGGGAGGGTGGGCGGGGAAAGAATGAAGGGTTAGCAGAAGGAAGGAAGGGTGACCGGAAGGAAGGAAGGGTGGGCGGAAAGAAGGAGGGTGGGCGGAAAGAAGGAAGGGTGGGCGGAAAGAAGGAAGGGTGGGCGGAAAGAAGGAAGGGTGGGGGTGAAAAGAAGGAAGGGTGGGCGGAAAGAAGGAAGGGTTGGCGGAAAGAAGGGAGGGTGGGCGGAAAGAAGGAAGGGTGGGCGGAAGGAAGAAGGGTGGGCGGGAAAGA
Organism: Cherax quadricarinatus; assembly: GCF_026875155.1. Lineage (NCBI taxonomy): Eukaryota > Metazoa > Arthropoda > Malacostraca > Decapoda > Parastacidae > Cherax > Cherax quadricarinatus. The sequence goes on along the minus strand of NC_069400.1, from coordinate 4,259,012 downwards.
AGGAAGGGTGGGCGGAAAAAGGAAGGGTGGGGGCGGAAGAAGGAAGGGTGGGAGGAAGAAGGAGGGTGGGCGGAAAGAAGGAAAGGGTAACCGTAAGGAAGGAAGGTTGACCGGAAAGAAGGAATGGTAACCGGAAGGAATGAAGGGTGGGCGGAAAGAAGGAAGGGTGGGCGCAATGAAGGAAGGGTGGGCGGAAAGAAGGAAGGGTGACCGGAAGGAAGGAAGGGTGGGCGGAAGGAAGGAAGGGTGGGCGGAAAGAAGGAAGAGTGGGCGGAAGGGAGGAAGGGTGAGCGGAAAGAAGGAAGGGTGGGCGGAAAGAAGGGTGGGCGGAAAGAAGGAAGGGTGGTCGGAAAGAAGGAAGGGTGGGCGGAAAGAAGGAAGGGTGGGCGGAAAGAAGGAAGGGTGGGCGGAAAGAAGGAAGGGTGGGCGGAAAGAAGGAAGGGTGACCGGAAGGTAGGAATGGTGGGCGAAAGAAGGAAGAGTGTGCGGAAAGAAGGAAGGGTGGCCGGAAGGAAGGAAGGGTGGGCGGAAAGAAGGAAGGGTGGGCGGAAGGAAGGAAGGGTGAGCGTTAAGAAGGGTGTGGCGGAAAGAAGGGTGGGCGGAAGGAAGGGTTGGCGGAAAGAAGGTGCGGGCGGAAAGAAGGAAGGGTGGGCGGAAAGAAGGAAGGGTGGGCGGAAGGAAGGGTTGGCGGAAAGAGGGCGGGCGGAAAGAAGGAAGGGTGGGCGGGAAAGAAGGAAGGGTGGGCGGAAGGAAGGAAGGGTGGGCGGAAGGAAGGGTGGGCCCGAAAGAAGGAAGGGTGGGCGGGAAAGAAGGAAGGGTGACTGGAAGGAAGGAAGGAAGGGTGGGCGGAAAGGAAGGGTGAGCTGGAAAGAAGGAAGGGTGGGCGGAAGGAAGGGTGGGCGGAAAAAAGGAAGGAAGGGTGGGCGGAAGGAAGGAAGGGTGGGCGGAAAGAAGGAAGGGTGGGCACGGAAAGAAGGATGGGTGACTGGAAGGAAGGGTGGGTGGAAAGAAGGAAGGGTGGGTGGAACGAAGGGAGGTGGGGGCGGAAAGAATGAAGGGTTAGCAGAAGGAAGGAAGGGTGACCGGAAGGAAGGAAGGGTGGGCGGAAAGAAAGGAAGGGTGGGCGGAAAGAAGGAAGGGTGGGCGGAAAGAGAAGGAGGGTGGGCGGAAAGAAGGAAGGGTGGGGGGGAAAGAAGGAAGGGTGGGCGGAAAGAAGGAAGGGTTGGCGGAAAGAAGGGAGGGTGGGCGGAAAGAAGGAAGGGTGGGCCGGAAAGAAGGAAGGGTGGGCGGAAAGAAGGAAGGGTGGGCGAGGAAGAAAGGAAGGGTGGGCGGAAAGAAGGAAGGGTGACCGGAAGGAAGGAAGGGTGGGCGGTGGAAAGAAGGAAGAGTGTGCGGAAAAGAAGGAAGGGTGGGCGGAAGGAAGGAAGGGTGGGCGGAAAGAAGGAAGGGTGGGCGGAAGGAAGGAAGGGTGAGCGTTAAGAGGGTGGGCGGAAAGAAGGGTGGGCGGAAAGGAAGGGTGGGCGGGAAGGAAGGGTGGGCGGAAAGAAGGGCGGGCGGAAAGAAGGAAGGGTGGGCGGAAGGAAGGAAGGGTGGGCGGAAAGAAGGAAGGGTGGGCGGAAAGAAGGAAGGGTGGGCTGAAAGAAGGAGGGTGGGCGGAAAGAAGGAAGAGTGTGCGGAAAGAAGAAGGGTGGCCGGAAGGAAGGAAGGGTGGGCGGAAAGAAGGAAGGGTGGGCGGAAGGAAGGAAGGGTGAGCGTTAAGAAGGGTGGGCGGAAAGAAGGGTGGGCGGAAGGAAGGGTTGGCGGAAAGAAGGGCGGGCGGAAAGAAGGAAGGGTGGGGCGGAAAGAAGGAAGGGTGGGCGGAAGGAAGGGTTGGCGGAAAGAAGGGCGGGCGGAAAGAAGGAAGGGTGGGCGGAAAGAAGGAGGGTGGGCGGAAGGAAGGAAGGGTGGGCGGAAAGGAAGGGTGTGGCCCGAAAGAAGGAAGGGTGGGCGGAAAGAAGGAAGGGTGATGGAAGGAAGGAAGGAAGGGTGGGCGGAAAGGAAGGGTGAGCTGGAAAGAAGGAAGGGTGGGCGGAAGGAAGGGTGGGCGCGAAAAAAGGAAGGAAGGGTGGGCGGAAGGAAGGAAGGGTGGGCGGAAAGGAGGAAGGGTGGGCGGAAAGAAGGATGGGTGACTGGAAGGAAGGTGGGTGGGAAAGAAGGAAGGGTGGGTGGAACGAAAGGGAGGGTGGGCGGAAAGAATGAAGGGTTAGCAGAAGGAAGGAAGGGTGACCGGAAGGAAGGAAGGGTGGGCGGAAAGAAGGAAGGGTGGGCGAGAAAGAAGGAAGGGTGGGCGGAGAAAGAAGGAAGGGTGGGCGGAAGAAGGAAGGGTGGGGGGAAAGAAGGAAGGGTGGGCGGAAAGAAGGAAGGGTTGGCGGAAAGAAGGGAGGGTGGGCGGAAAGAAGGAAGGGTGGGGCGGAAAGAAGAAGGGTGGGCGGAAAGAAGGAAGGGTGGGCGGAAAGAAGGAAGGGTGGGCGGACAAAGAAGGAAGGGTGACCGGAAGGAAGGAAGGGTGGGCGGAAAGAAGGAAGAGTGTGCGGAAAGAAGGAAGGGTGGGCGGAAGGAAGGAAGGGTGGGCGGAAAGAGGAAGGGTGGGCGGAAGGAGGAAGGGTGAGGTTAAGAAGGGTGGGCGGAAAGAAGGGGGTGGGCGGAAAGGAAGGGTGGGCGGAAGGAAGGGTTTGGGGGGAAAGAAAGGGGGGGCGGAAAGAAGGAAGGGTGGGCGGAAGGAAGGAAGGGTGGGGGAAGGAAGGGGGGGGCGGAAAGAAGGAAGGGTGGGCGGAAAGAAGGAGGGTGACTGGGAAGGAAGGGTGGGCGGAAAGAAAGGGAAAGGGGGGGCGGAACGAAGGGAGGGTAGGCGGAAAGAATGAAGGGTTAGCGAAGGAAGGAAAGGGTGACCGGGAAGGAAGGAAGGGTGGGCGGAAAGAAGGAAGGGTTACCGGAAAGAAGGGTGACCGGAAGGAAGGAAGGGTGGGCGGAAGGAGGAAGGGTGGGCGGGAAAAAAGGAAGGATGGGCGGGAAAGGGAAAGGAAAGGGTGGGCGGAAAGAAGGAAGGGTGGGCGGAAAGGAAGGGTGACTGGAAGGAAGGAAGGGCGGAAAGAAGGAAGGGTGGGCGGAAAGAAGGAAGGGTGGGCGGAAAAGGAAGGGAAGGGTGGGCGGAAGAAGGTAGGAAATTTAACCTAGACTTTACCTGGAGAGGGTTGCGGAGGTCAACGCCCCCTCGGTCTGGTCTGAGACCAGGCCCCTCGGTCTGGTCTGAGACCAAGCCTCACGGTGGATCAGGGTCTGATTAACCAGGCTGTTACTGCTGGCTGAAAAAAAGGGTGGGTGGAAGGGAGGAAGGAAGAGTGACCGGAAGGAAGGGTGGCTGGACAGAAGGAAGGGTGGGCAGGAGGGAAGGAAGGGTGGGTGAGTGGGCGGGGTGGGTGAGTGGGCGGGGTGGGCGAGAGAAACACAGTTACCAGCTGAGTGTGAACGAGGAAACACGTGAAGGTAGGCAGGTGTAGCCACACACACACACACACACACACACATACATACATACACCTGCGCACAGACGCACACTCCTGCGCTAAGACACACACACACACCTGCGCACACAGGCACACATACACCTGAGCGCACAGACACACAGGGATGCACAACAGACGCACCCTGACAAGGGTGGCACCCACAGGTAGTACCTCTGGCACCTGTGTCACCTCTGGCACCAGTGTCACTAGTGGTGCCTCATTCATGGCACTCTTCCACAGGTGAGTGTCACGCTGCTTGTCCCTGTGTCTGCTTTACGACACTCACGGTGTCATGTGTCAGGTAAGATTCAAACAGGTGTTCTGCAGATGTCAAGTGTTCAAACAACAACCATACAGGTGCTGAGTGTTGTACAGGATCCATACAGATGTCAAGTGGTGTGCATGTATCATACAGGTGTCACAAGTATCAAGGTGGCGCGGGTGTTGTACAGTGGCACCACACAGGTATAAAGTGTGGTGCAGCAGCAATACAAGTGCTAAGTGAGGTTTCAGGAAGCAAACAGGTGTCAAGTGGGGTGCAAGAAGCACAAGTGTAAAGTAGGGGAGCAAGAAGCACGCAGGTGTCAATTGGGGGCACGAAACATACGGGTGCTATGTGGAGTGCAGGAAGCACACAGGTGTTAAGCGGAGTGCAGGAAGCACACAGGTGTTAAGCGGAGTGCAGGAAGGACACAGCTGTCAAGCGAGGAGCACGGACCACACAGGTGTCAAGTGGGGTGCATGGAGCACACAGGTGTCAAGTGGGGTGCAGGGAGCACACAGGTGTCAAGTGAGAGGCAGGAAGCATACAGCTGTCAAGTGGTTGCAGGAAGCACACTAATGTCAAGTGAGGTGTAAGACGCACAGGTGTCAAATAAAGTGTATGGAGCACACAAGTGTCAAATGGGGTGTAGGAAGCACACAGGTGTCAAGTAAGGTGCTGGGAGAACACAGTTGTCACGTAGGGTGCAGGAAAAACACAGGTGTCAAGTGGGGTTCAGAGGGCACAACGGTGTCAAGTGAGGTGTAGGGATCACACAGGTGTCAAGAGAAGTGCAGGTAGCACACAGGTGTCAAGTGGAGTGCAAACATCACACAGGCGTCAAGTGGAGTGCAGGGAACACACAGGTGTTAAGTGTGGTGTAGGGAGTTCGCAGGGGTCAAGTAAGGTGCAGGGATCACACAGGTGTCAAGTGGGGTGCAGGGAGCACACAGGTGTTAAGTGGGGTTCAGGGAGCACACAGGTGTCAAGTGGGGTACAGGAAGCAAACAGGTATCAAGTGGGGTACAGGAAACACACAGGTTTCAAGTGGGGTGCAGGGAACACACAGGTTTCAAGTGGGGTGCAGAGAACATACAGGTTCCAAGTGGGGTGCAGGGAACACACAGTTGTCAAGTAGGATGCAGTGAACACAGGTGTCAACTGAGGTGCAGGATCACACAGGTGTCAGGTGGGGTTCAGGGAGCACACAGGTGTCAAATGGGGTGCAGGGAGCAAACAGGTATCGAGTGGGGAATAGGAAGCACAAGGTGTCAAGAGGGGTGCAGGGAACACACAGGTTTCGAGTGAGGTGCAGGAAACATTCAGGTGACAGGTGGGGTGCAGGGAACACACAGGTTTCAAGTGGGGTGCAGGGAACACACAGGTTTCAAGTGGGGTGCAGGGAACACATAGGTTTCCAATGAGGTGCAGGGAACACTCAGGTGTCAAGTGGGGTGCAGGAAGCGCATAGGTGTCAAGTGTGACGTAGTGAGAACAAGTGTCAACTGAGGTGCACGATCACACGGGTGTCGAGTGGGGTGCAGGGAACACACAGGAGTCAAGTGGGGTGCAGGGAGCAAACAGGTGTCAAATGGAGTGCAGGGAGCAAACAGGTATCGAGTAGGGTATAGGAAGCACAAGGTGTTAAGTGAGGCGCAGTGATCACACAGGTGTCAAGTGGGGTGCACGGAGCACACAGGTGCAAGTGGGGTGCAGGATCACACAGGTATCAAGTGGATTGCAGGGAACACACAGATGTCAAGTGGCGTGCAGGGAGAACATAGGTGTCAAGTGGGACACAGGGAGCACACAAATGTCAAGTGGAGTGCAGGGAACACACAGATGTCAAGTGGCGTGCAGGGAGTACACATATGTCAAGTGGGGTGAAAGGAGCACACAGATGTCAAGTGGGGTGCAGGGAACACACAGATGTCAAGTGGCGTGCAGGGAGTACACATGTGTCAAGTGGGGTGAAAGGAGCACACATGTGTCAAGTGGGGTGCAGGGAGCACACATGTGTCAAGTGGGGTGTAGGGAATACACATGTGTCAAGTGGGGTGCAAGGAGCACACATGTGTCAAGTAGCGTGCAGGGAGCACACATGTGTCAAGTAGCGTGCAGGGAGCACACATGTGTCAAGTGGGGTGCAGGGAGCACACATGTGTCAAGTGGAGTGCAGGGAGCGCACATGTGTCAAGTGGGGTGCAAGGAGCACACATGTGTCAAGTGGGGTGCAGGGAGCACACATGTGTCAAGTGGGGTGCAGGGAGCACACGTGTCAAGTGGGGTGCAAGGAGCACACATGTGTCAAGTGGGGTGTAGGGAGCACACATGTGTCAAGTGGGGTGCAGGGAGCACACATGTGTCAAGTGGGGTGCAGGGAGCACACATGTGTCAAGTGGGATGCAAGGAGCACACATGTGTCAATTGGGGTGCAGGGAGCACACATGTGTCAAGTGGGGTGCAAGGAGCACACATGTGTCAAGTGGGGTGCAGGGAGCACACATGTGTCAAGTGGGGTGCAAGGAGCACACGTGTCAAGTGAGGTGCAGGGAGCACACATGTGTCAAGTGAGGTGCAAGGAGCACACATGTGTCAAGTGGGATACAGGGAGCACACATGTGTCAAGTGGAGTGCAGAGAGCACACATGTGTTCAGTGGGGTGCAGGGAGCACACATGTGTCAAGTGGGGGGCAGGGAGCACACATGTGTCAAGTGGGGTGCAAGGAGCATACATGTGTCAAGTGGGGTGCAGGGAGCACACGTGTCAAGTGGGGTGCAAGATGCACACATGTGTCAAGTGGGGTGCAGGGAGCACACATGTGTCAAGTGGGGTGCAAGGAGCACACATGTGTCAAGTGGGGTGCAGGGAGAACACATGTGTCAAGTGGGGTGCAAGGAGCACACATGTGTCAAGTGGGGTGCAAGGAGCACACATGTGTCAAGTGGGGTGCAGGGAGCACACATGTGTCAAGTGGGGTGCAGGAGCACACATGTGTTAAGTGGGTGCAGGGAGCACACATGTGTCAAGTGGGGTGCAAGGGAGCACACATGTGTCAATGGGGTGCAGGGAGCACACATGTGTCAAGTGGGGTGCAGGGAGCACACATGTGTCAAGTGGGGTGCAAGGAGCACACATGTGTCAAGTCGGGTGCAGGGAGCACACATGTGTCAAGTGGGGTGCAGGGAGCACACATGTGTCAAGTGGGGTGCAGGGAGCACACATGTGTCAAGTGGGGTGCAGGGAGCACACATGTGTCAAGTGGGGTGCAGGGAGCCCGTGGAGCAACACATGTGTCACGTGGGGGTGCACGGAGCACACATGTGTCAAGTGGGGTGCAAGGAGCACACATGTGTCAAGAGGGGTGCAGGGAGCACACATGTGTCAAGTGGGGTGCAAGGAGCACACATGTGTCAAGTGGGGTGCAGGGAGCACACATGTGTCAAGTGGGGTGCAAGGAGCACACGTGTCAAGTGAGGTGCAGGGAGCACACATGTGTCAAGTGAGGTGCAAGGAGCACACATGTGTCAAGTGGGGTGCAGGGAGCACACATGTGTCAAGTGGGGTGCAGGGAGCACACATGTGTCAAGTGGGGTGCAGGGAGCACACATGTGTCAAGTGGGGTGCAGGGAGCACACATGTGTCAAGTGGAGTGCAAGGAACATATATGTGTCAAGTGGGGTGCAGGGAGCACACGTGTCAAGTGGGGTGCAAGGAGCACACATGTGTCAAGTGGGGTGCAGGGAGCACACATGTGTCAAGTGGGGTGCAAGGAGCACACATGTGTCAAGTGGGGTGCAGGGAGAACACATGTGTCAAGTGGGGTGCAAGGAGCACACATGTGTCAAGTGGGGTGCAAGGAGCACACATGTCAAATGGGGTGCAGGAGCACACATGTGTCAAGTGGGGTGCAGGGAGAACACATGTGTCAAGTGGGGTGCAGGGAGCACACATGTGTCAATTGGGGTGCAGGGAGCACACATGTGTCAAGTGGGGTGCAGGGAGCACACATGTGTCAAGTGGGGTGCAGGGAGCACACATGTGTCAAGTGGGGTGCAGAGAGCACACATGTGTCAAGTGGGGTGCAGGGAGCACACATGTGTCAAGTGGGGTGCAGGGAGCACACGTGTCAAGTAGGGTGCAGGGAGCACACATGTGTCAAGTGGGGTGCAGGGAGCTCACGTGTGTCAAGTGGGGTGCAGGGAGCACACATGTGTCAAGTGGGGTGCAGGGAGCACACGTGTCAAGTGGGGTGCAGGGAGCACACATGTGTCAAGTGGGGTGCAGGGAGCTCACGTGTGTCAAGTGGGGTGCAGGGAGCACACATGTGTCAAGTGGGTGCAGGGAGCACAGTGTCAAGTGGGGTGCAGGGAGCACACATGTGTCAAGTGGGGTGCAGGGAGCACACATGTGTCAAGTGGGGTGCAGGGAGCACACATGTGTCAAGTGGGGTGCAGGGAGCACACATGTGTCAAGTGGGGTGCAGGGAGCACACGTGTGTCAAGTGGGGTGCAGGGAGCACGTGGTCAAGTTTTTTGCAGGGAGCACACATGTGTCAAGTGGGGTGCAGGGAGCACACAGGTGTCAAGTGGGGTGCAAGGAGCACACATGTGTCAAGTGGGGTGCAGGGAGCACACAGGTGTCAAGTGGGGTGCAGGGAGCACACAGGTGTCAAGTGGGGTGCAGGGAGCACACATGTGTCAAGTGGGGTGCAGGGAGCACACATGTGTCAAGTGGGGTGCAGGGAGCACACATGTGTCAAGTGGGGTGCAGGGAGCACACATGTGTCAAGTGGGGTGCAGGGAGCACACATGTGTCAAGTGGGGTGCAGGGAGCACACACGTGTCAAGTGGGGTGCAGGGAGCACACATGTGTTAAGTGGGGTGCAGGGAGCACACATGTGTCAAGTGGGGTGCAGGGAGCACACATGTGTCAAGTGGGGTGCAGGGAGCACACATGTGTCAAGTGGGGTGCAAGGAGCACACATGTGTCAAGTGGGGTGCAGGGAGCACACATGTGTCAAGCGGGGTGCAGGGAGAACACATGTGTCAAGTGGGGTGCAGGGAGCACACATGTGTCAAGTGGGGTGCAGGGAGCACACATGTGTCAAGTGGGGTGCAGGGAGCACACATGTGTCAAGTGGGGTGCAGGGAGCACACATGTGTCAAGTGGGGTGCAGGGAGCACACGTGTCAAGTGGGGTGCAGGGAGCACACATGTGTCAAGTGGGGTGCAGGAGCACACATGTGTCAAGTGGGGTGCAGGAGCACACATGTGTCAAGTGGGGTGCAGGGAGCACACATGTGTCAAGTGGGGTGCAGGGAGCACACATGTGTCAAGTGGGGTGCAGGGAGCACACATGTGTCAAGTGGGGTGCAGGGAGCACACATGTGTCAAGTGGGGTGCAAGGAGCACACATGTGTCAAGTGGGGTGCAGGAGCACACATGTGTCAAGTGGGTGTGCAGGGAGCACACAGGTGTCAAGTGGGGTGCAGGGAGCACACATGGTGTCAAGTGGGGTGCAGGGAGCACACATGTGTCAAGTGGGGTGCAGGGAGCACACATGTGTCAAGTGGGGTGCAGGGAGCACACATGTGTCAAGTGGGGTGCAGGGAGCACACAGGTGTCAAGTGGGGTGCAGGGAGCACACAGGTGTCAAGTGGGTTGCAGGAGCACACAGGTGTCAAGTGGGGTGCAGGGAGCACACATGTGTCAAGTGGGGTGCAGGGAGCACACATGTGTCAAGTGGGGTGCAAGGAGCACACATGTGTCAAGTGGGGTGCAGGGAGCACACATGTGTCAAGTGGGGTGCAGGGAGCACACATGTGTCAAGTGGGGTGCAGGGAGCACACATGTGTCAAGTGGGGTGCAGGGAGCACACAGGTGTCAATTAGGTGCAGGGAGCACACAGGTGTCAAGTGGGGTGCAGGGAGCACACATGTGTCAAGTGGGGTGCAGGGAGCACACATGTGTCAAGTGGGGTGCAGGGAGCACACATGTGTCAAGTGGGGTGCAGGGAGCACACATGTGTCAAGTGGGGTGCAGGGAGCACACATGTGTCAAGTGGGGTGCAGGGAGCACAATGTGTCAAGTGGGGTGCAGGGAGCACACATGTGTCAAGTGGGGTGCAGGGAGCACACATGTGTCAAGTGGGGTGCAAGGAGCACACATGTGTCAAGTGGGGTGCAAGGAGCACACATGTGTCAAGTGGGGTGCAGGGAGCACACAGGTGTCAAGTGGGGTGCAGGGAGCACACATGTGTCAAGTGGGGTGCAGGGAGCACACATGTGTCAAGTGGGGTGCAGGGAGCACACATGTGTCAAGTGGGGTGCAGGGAGCACACATGTGTCAAGTTGGGTGCAGGGAGCACACATGTGTCAAGTGGGGTGCAGGGAGCACACAGGTGTCAAGTGGGGTGCAGGAAGCACACAGGTGTCAAGTGGGGTGCAGGGAGCACACATGTGTCAAGTGGGGTGCAGGGAGCACACAGGTGTCAAGTGGGGTGCAGGGAGCACACATGTGTCAAGTGGGGTGCAGGGAGCACACAGGTGTCAAGTGGGGTGCAGGGAGCACACAGGTGTCAAGTGGGGTGCAGGAGCACACATGTGTCAAGTGGGGTGCAGGGAGCACACAGGTGTCAAGTGGGGTGCAGGGAGCACACAGGTGTCAAGTGGGGTGCAGGGAGCACACATGTGTCAAGTGGGGTGCAGGGAGCACACAGGTGTCAAGTGGGGTGCAGGGAGCACACAGGTGTCAAGTGGGGTGCAGGCAGCACACAGGTGTCAAGTGGGGTGCAGGGAGCACACAGGTGTCAAGTGGGGTGCAGGCAGCACACAGGTGTCAAGTGGGGTGCAGGCAGCACACAGGTGTCAAGTGGGGTGCAGGCAGCACACAGGTGTCAAGTGGGTGCAGGAGCACACAGGTGTCAAGTGGGGTGCAGGCAGCACACATGTGTCAAGGGGGTGCAGGGAGCACACAGGGTGTCAAGTGGGTGTGCAGGGAGCACACAGGTGTCAAGTGGGGTGCAGGCAGCACACAGGTGTCAAGTGGGGTGCAGGTAGCACACAGGTGTCAAGTGGGGTGCAGGCAGCACACAACACTGCCGTCTCGTCCAGATATAACCTCGCTAGATCACTGAGAATAAAATTGCATTGTTTATAAACTGGTGAGTAGGGGAGTCAGGTGGAGCACCTGTGGTCATCACCTGCTCAGGTGGAGCACCTGTGGTCATCACCTGCTCAGGTGGAGCACCTGTGGTCATCACCTGTTCAGGTGGAGCACCTGTGGTCATCACCTGTTCAGGTGGAGCACCTGCGACCATCACCTGCTCAGGTGGAGCACCTGCGACCATCACCTGCTCAGGTGGAGCACCTGTGGCTATCACCTGTTCAGGTGGAGCACCTGTGGTCATCACCTGTTCAGGTGGAGCACCTGCGACCATCACCTGCTCAGGTGGAGCACCTGCGACCATCACCTGCTCAGGTGGAGCACCTGTGGTCATCACCTGTTCAGGTGGAGCACCTGTGGTCATCACCTGTTCAGGTGGAGCACCTGCGACCATCACCTGCTCAGGTGGAGCACCTGCGACCATCACCTGCTCTGGTGGAGCACCTGCGACCATCACCTGCTCAGCTGGAGCACCTGCGACCATCACCTGCTCAGGTGGAGCACCTGCGACCATCACCTGCTCAGGTGGAGCACCTGTGGCCATCACCTGCTCAGGTGGAGCACCTGTGGCCATCAACTGTTCAGGTGGAGCACCAGTGGTCATCACCTGCTCAGGTGGAGCACCTGCGACCATCACCTGCTCAGGTGGAGCACCTGCGACCATCACCTGCTCAGTGGAGCACCTGCGACCAATCACCTGCTCAGGTGGAGCACCTGTGGCCATCAACTGTTCAGGTGGAGCACCTGTGGCCATCACCTGTTCAGGTGGAGTACCTGTGGTCATCACCTGCTCAGGTGGAGCACCTGTGGTCATCACCTGCTCAGGTGGAGCACCTGTGGTCATCACCTGCTCAGGTGGAGCACCTGTGGTCATCACCTGCTCAGGTGGAGCACCTGTGGTCATCACCTGCTCAGGAGGAGCACCTGCAACCATCACCTGCTCAGGTGGAGCACCTGCGACCATCACCTGCTCAGTTGGAGCACCTGTGGCCATCACCTGTTCAGGTGGAGTACCTGTGGTCATCACCTGCTCAGGTGGAGCACCTGCGACCATCACCTGCTCAGGTGGAGTACCTGCGACTATTATTTGCGACCATCTCCTGCTCAGATGGAACACCTGCGACCATTATCTGCGGCCATCACCTGCTCAGGTGGAGCACCGCAGCTATCACCTACATAATTCTGCTACATATTGTATCTGTCTTCCCTCGGGAGGTAGTGTCACTCTTCAAATTGTGGTGTTAGGTACTAGTAGACCGCCTGATGCTAGGTAATAGTAGACCACCTAATGTTAGGTACTAGTAGACCACCTGATGTTAGGTACTAGTAGACCGCTTGATGCTAGGTACTAGTAGACCACCTGATGTTAGGTACTAGTCGACCACCTGATGTTAGGTACTAGTCGACCACCTGATGTTAGGTACTAGACCACCTGATGTTAGGTACTAGTAGACCACCTGATGTTAGGTACTAGTCGACCACCTGATGTTAGGTACTAGTCGAACCACCTGATGTTAGGAGTACTGATGTGTACTAGTCGACCACCTGATGTTAGGTACTAGTAGTACCACCTGATGTTAGGTACTAGTGACCATGATGTTAGGATAGTGACCACCTGATGTTAGGTACTAGTAGACCACCTGATGTTAGGTACTAGTACACCTGATGTTAGGAACTTAGTCAGACCACCTGATGTTAGGTACTAGTCGACCACCTGATGTTAGGTACTAGTCAGACCACCTGATGTTAGGTACTAGTAGACCACCTGTGTTGTACTAGTACACTGTAGTTATGACCACCTGATGTTAGGTACTAGTCGACCACCTGATGTTAGGTACTAGTAGACCACCTGATGTTAGGTACTAGTAGACCACCTGATGTTAGGTACTAGTAGACCACCTGATGTTAGGTACTAGTCGACCACCTGATGTTAGGTACTAGTCGACCACCTGATGTTAGGTACTAGAGTAGTCTAGGACCACCTAATGTTAGGTACTAGTCGACCACCTGATGTTAGGTACTAGTCGACCACCTGATGTTAGGTACTAGTAGACCACCTGATGTTAGGTACTAGTCGACCACCTGATGTTAGGTACTAGTCGACCACCTGATGTTAGGTACTAGTCGACCACCTGATGTTAGGTACTAGTCGACCACCTGATATTAGGTACTAGTCGACCACCTGATGTTAGGTACTAGTCGACCACCTGATGTTAGGTACTAGTCGTCCACCTGATGTTAGGTACTAGTCGACCACCTGATGTTAGGTACTAGTAGACCACCTGATGTTAGGTACTAGTCGACCACCTGATGTTAGGTACTAGTCGACCACCTGATGTTAGGTACTAGTCGACCACCTGATGTTAGGTACTAGTCGACCACCTGATGTTAGGTACTAGTCGACCACCTGATGTTAGGTACTAGTCGACCACCTGATGTTAGGTACTAGTCGACCACCTGATGTTAGGTACTAGTAGACCACCTGATGTTAGGTACTAGTCGACCACCTGATGTTAGGTACTAGTCGACCACCTGATGTTAGGTACTAGTCGACCACCTGATGTTAGGTACTAGTCGACCACCTGATGTTAGGTACTAGTCGACCACCTGATGTTAGGTACTAGTCGACCACCTGATGTTAGGTACTAGTCAACCACCTGATGTGAGGTACTAGTCGACCACCTGATGTTAGGTAGTAGTCGACCACCTGATGTTAGGTACTAGTAGACCACCTGATGTTAGGTAGTAGTCGACCACCTGATGTTAGGTACTAGTCGACCACCTGATGTTAGGTACTAGTCGACCACCTGATGTTAGGTACTAGTCGACCACCTGATGTTAGGTACTAGTCAACCACCTGATGTTAGGTACTAGTCGACCACCTGATGTTAGGTAGTAGTCGACCACCTGATGTTAGGTACTAGTAGACCACCTGATGTTAGGTACTAGTCAACCACCTGATGTTAGGTACTAGTCACACCTGATGTTAGGTACTAGTCGACCACCCGGTATTCTTTACAAGGCTACACAATCTGTTGCTTGACGGTTCTACAACTAACAATAATGGACACAAGCGACATACAACATGCTTTTATCAGGCCAACATTTCGCTGTAAAGAGGAACTATTTTCGTATTAAAAGCTCCTCTTAGAGGTAAATAACGTTCCGCTAAGCGTGTTAACTTTCACTGCGATATCGTTGTGTTGTCTGCCTGTTGCTGTCTATAAAGGAACAACGTTACGTTGCAATAGGATTACATCTTTCCATGTAAGAAGTTGGACTGGCTCAATTGATGCCTCGCTCCGTGGAGATTTAAGACACCTGGACAAGACGTTCGTTGGATTAGCCGTCCTTCCCACTGCGTCCACAGGATGGGTATGAGATACATAATAAAGATACTAAACTAACTAACCTGTAAGTAAGAACTGGAAGAACGTTTCGCTGAAGAGGGTAGATCACGGTAGTTACATAATACAGTGTAACTAGTTCTAATAATAATATAAATATACCAAGCTTGTATATAACAGCGCTGTAGTTCGTATACATTTTAAAGGTAATGATGCAGTTCATTAGTGATGATGTTGATAACAGTAATGACGGGTTGTAAACCTTTATAATAGACCAACCTTCCCCCGTGCACTGTGTGAGGAGTCCTTTCCCCCGTGCACTGTGTGAGGAGTCCTTCCCCCGTGCACTGTGTGAGGAGTCCTTTCCCCCGTGCACTGTGTGAGGAGTCCTTTCCCCCGTGCACTGTGTGAGGAGTCCATTTGGGCTTCCCCCTCCTTTCTTCCCCGTGCACTGTGTGAGGAGTCCTTCCCCCGTGCACTGTGTGAGGAGTCCTTCCCCCGTGCACTGTGTGAGGAGTCCTTCCCCCCGTGCACTGGTTTTCGTGAGTGTGAAGTCCTTCCCCCGTGCACTGTGTGAGGAGTCCTTCTTTAGTTTTTACTTCCCCGTGCACTGTGTGAGGAGTCCTTCCCCGTACTGTGGAAAGGTCCTTTCCCCGTACTGAGGAAAGGGGCCCTTCCCCAGGCTACTGTGGAGGGTGCTTTTCACAAATACCCTGAGGGAAGATACCCTTCCACAGGTGGACTGAGGTAGGTCCTTTCCCCAGGCACTGGAGGAAGGTGCCTTTCCAAGGTACTGAGGAGGATATTTCCCACAGGTAGTGAGGAAGGTGCTTCCCCCAGGTACTGCAGGTGAGGTGCCCTTCCACGGCACTGTGTGAGGAAGTCTTCCCAGGTACTTTAGGATATGGGTGCTTCCCCAGGTACTGAGAAGGTGCTTCCTCAGGTACTGAGGAAGATGCTTCCACAGGTACTGAGGAAGGTGCTTCCACAGGTACTGAGGAAGATACTTCCACAGGTACTGAGGAAGGTGCTTCCCCAGGTACTGAGGAAGGTGCTTCCACAGGTACTGAGGAAGATGCTTCCACAGGTACTGAGGAAGGTGCTTCCCAGGTACTGAGGAAGGTGCTTCCACAGGTACTGAGGAAGATGCTTCCACAGGTACTGAGGAAGGTGCGTCCCCAGGCACTGAGGAAGATGCTTCCACAGGTATTGAGGAAGGTGCTTCCCAGGTACTGAGGAAGGTGCTTCCACAGGTACTGAGGAAGGTGCTTCCCCAGGTACTGAGGAAGGTGCTTCCCCAGGTGCTGACAAAGATGCTTCCACAGGTACTGAGGAAGATGCTTCCACAGGTACTGAGCAAGGTGCGTCCCCAGGCACTGAGGAAGATGGCTTTTTCCCCTACAAGGTTTACTGAGAGGGAAGGGTGCTTCCACAGGTACTGAGGAAGGTGCTTCCACAGGTACTGAGGAAGGTGCTTCCCCCAGGTACATGAGGAAGATGCTTCCACAGGTACTGAGGAAGGTGAGGGTTCCACAGTACTGAGGAAGGTGCTTCCCAGTCTGAGAGTGCTTCCCAGGCACTGAGGAAGATGCTTCCACAGGTACTGAGGAAGGTGCTTCCCCAGGTACTGAGGAAGGTGCTTCCACAGATACTGAGGAAGGTGCTTCCCAGGTATGAGGTAAGTGCTTCCCCAGGTGCTGAGGAAGATGCTTCCACAGGTACTGAGGAAGATGCTTCCACAGGTACTGAGGAAGGTGCGTCCCCAGGCACTGAGGAAGATGCTTCCACAGGTACTGAGGAAGATGCTTCCACAGGTACTGAGGAAGGTGCGTCCCCAGGCACTGAGGAAGGTGCTTCCCCAGGTACTGAGGAAGGTGCTTCCCCAGGTACTGAGGAAGGTGCTTCCCCAGGTACCGAGGAAGGTGCTTCCCCAGGTACTGATGAAGGTGCTTCTCTAAGTACTGATCAAGGTGCTTCCCCAGGCACTGAGGAAGGTGATACCCCAGGTATTGAGGAAGGTGCTTCCCCAGGTAGAGGAAGGTGCTTTCCCATGTACTGAGGAAGGTGCTTCCCCAGGTAGAGGAAGGTGCTTCCCCAGGTACTGAGGAAGATGCTTCCCCAGGTACTGATGAAGGTACTTCCCCAGGTACTGAGGAAGATGCTTCCCAAGGTACTGAGGAAGATGCTTCCCCAGGTACTGATGAAGGTGCTTCCCCAGGTACTGAGGAAAGTGCTTCCCCAGGTACTGAGGAAGATGCTTTCCCAGGTACTGAGGAAGGTGCTTCCCCAGGTAGAGGAAGAGCTTCCCCAGGTACTGAGGAAGATACTTCCCCAGATACTGAGGAAGATGCTTTCCCAGGTACTGAGGAAGATGCTTCCCCAGGTACTGAGGAAGGTCCTTGCCCAGGTACTGAGGAAGGTGCTTCACCAGGTACTGATGAAGGTGCTTCCCCAGGTACTGAGGAAGATGCTTCCCCAGGTACTGAGGAAGATGCTTCCCCAGGTACTGAGGAAGATGCTTCCCCAGGTACTGAGGAAGGAGTTCCCAAGGTACTGAGGAAGGTGCTTCCCCAGGTACTGAGGAAGGTGTTTCTCCAGGTAGAGGAAGATGCTCCCCAGATACTGAGGAAGATACTTCCCCAGGTACTGAGGAAGATGCTTTCCCAGGTACTGAGGAAGGTGCTTCCCCAGGTACTGAGGAAGGTGCGTCCCCAGGCACTGAGGAAGATGCTTCCCCAGGTACTGAGGAAGGTGCTTCCCGAGGTACTGATCAAGGTGCTTCCCCAGGTACTGATGAAGGTGCTTCCCCAGGTACTGAGGAAGGTGCTTCCCCAGGTACTGAGGAAGGTGCTTCCTAACTAAGATCACTACTCCCCACTACCTGGGAGAACGTGCCTCCCACAAGCATAGTTATATATACCAACACTAGAGTCATTAAGGCTGCACGTAACCTCTTCTCTGCCAGTTAAGATAACTTTAACCTGTAAGAAATTAAAGGAAACTCTCAGTATATGTACACTGAGAAACACCCCACGGTATATATATACAGTGAGAAACACTCCACGTTGTATATATATACGCTGAGAAACACCCCAGTGTATATATACACTGAGAAACATCCCACGGTGTATATATACACTGAGAAACACTCCACGGTGTATATATATACACCGAGAAACACCCCACAGTGTATATATACACTGAGAAACATCCCACGGTGTACATACACACTGAGAAACACTCCACGGTGTATAGATACACTGAGAAACACCCCTCAGTGTATATATACACTGAGAAACATCCCATGGTGTATATATATACTGAGAAACATCCCATGGTGTACATATACACTGAGAAATATCCCACGGTGTATATATACACTGAGAAACACCCCGCGGTGTATATATTCACTGAGAAACACCCCACGGTGTATATATACACTGAGAAACACCCCATGGTGTATATATACACTGAGAAACACCCCATGGTGTATATATACACTGAGAAACACCCCACGGTGTATATATACACTGAGAAATACTCCATGGTGCATATATACACTGAGAAACACCCCTCGGTATATATATACACTGAGAAACACCCCATGGTGTATTATACCTGATGAAACACCCCTCGTATATATATACACTGAAACACACCCCGCGTGTATATAAACACGAGAAACACCCCACGGTGTATATATACACTGAGAAACACCCCATGGTGTATATATACACTGAGAAACACCCCACGGTGTATACATACACTGAGAAATACTCCATGGTATATATATACACTGAGAAACACCCCTCGGTATATATATACACTGAGAAACACCCCACGGTGTATATATACACTGAGAAACAACCCACGGTGTATATATACACTGAGAAATACTCCATGGTAATAATAACACTGAGAAATACCCCACGGTATATATATACACTGAGAAACACTCCACGGTATATATATACACTGAGAAACACCCCACGGTGTATATATACACTGCGAAACACCCCACGGTGTATATATACACTGAGAAACACCCCACGGTATATATATACACTGAGAAACACCCCACGGTGTATATATACACTGAGAAACACCCCACGGTGTATATATACACTGAGAAATACTCCATGGTATATATATACACTGAGAAATACTCCATGGTATATATATACACTGAGAAACACCCCACGGTGTATATATACACTGAGAAACACCCCACGGTATATATATACACTGAGAAACACCCCACGGTGTATATATACACTGAGAAACACCACACGGTGTATATATACACTGAGAAATACCACACGGTGTATATATACACTGAGAAACACCACACGGTGTATATATACACTGAGAAACACCACACGGTGTATATATACACTGAAAACACCACACGGTGTATATATACACTGAGAAACAACCACACGGTGTATATATACACTGAGAAATACCACCACGGGTGTACATATACACTGAGAAACACCACACGGTGTATATATACACTGAGAAATACCACACGGTGTATATATACACTGAGAAACACCTCACGGTGTATATATACACTGAGAAACACCTCACGGTGTACATATACACTGAGAAACACCACACGGTATATATACACTGAGAAAAACCACACGGTGTATATATACACTGAGAAACACCGCACGGTGTATATATACACTGAGAAACACCTCACGGTGTACATATACACTGAGAAACACCACACGGTGTATATATACACTGAGAAATACCACACGGTGTATATATACACTGAGAAACACCGCACGGTGTATATATACACTGAGAAACACCACACGGCATATATATACACTGAGAAACACTCCACGGTATATATATACACTGAGAAACACCTCACGGTGTATATATACACTGAGAAACACCACACGGTGTATACATACACTGAGAAACACCATACGGTGTATATATACACTGAGAAACACCACACGGTGTATATATACACTGAGAAACACCACACGGTGTATATATACACTGAGAAATACCCCACGGTATATATATACTGAGAAACACCCCACGGTATATATATACACTGAGAAACACTCCATGGTGTATATATACACTGAGAAGCACCACACGGTATATATATATATACACTGAGAAACACCACACGGTATATATATACACTGAGAAATACCCCACGGTGTATATATACACTGAGAAACACCTCACGGTGTATATATACACTGAGAAACACCACACGGTGTATATATACACTGAGAAACACCACACGGTATATATATACACTGAGAAACACTCCACGGTATATATATACACTGAGAAACATCCCATGGTGTATACATACACTGAGAAACACCACATGGTGTATATATACACTGAGAAACACCACACGGTGTATATATACACTGAGAAATACCCCACGGTATATATATACACTGAGAAACACCCCACGGTATATATATACACTGAGAAACACTCCATGGTGTATATATACACTGAGAAACACCACACGGTATATATATACACTGAGAAACACCACACGGTATATATATGCACTGAGAAACACCACACGGTGTATATATACACTGAGAAACACCACACGGTGTATATATACACTGAGAAACACCACACGGTATATATATACACTGAGAAACACCACACGGTATATATATACACTGAGAAACACCACACGGTATATATATACACTGAGAAACACCACACGGTGTATATATACACTGAGAAACACCACACGGTGTATATATACAGAGAAACACCACACGGTGTATATCTACTCTGAGAAACACCACACGGTATATATATACACTGAGAAACACCACACGGTATATATATACACTGAGAAACACCACACGGTGTATATATACAGAGAAACACCACACGGTGTATATCTACTCTGAGAAACACCACACGGTGTATATATACAGAGAAACACCACACGGTGTATATCTACTCTGAGAAACACCACACGGTATATATATACACTGAGAAACACCACACGGTATATATATACACTGAGAAACACCACACGGTGTATATATACAGAGAAACACCACACGGTGTATATCTACTCTGAGAAACACCACACGGTATATATATACACTGAGAAACACCACACGGTATATATATACACTGAGAAACACCTCACGGTGTATATATACACTGAGAAACACCACACGGTGTATATATACACTGAGAAACACCACACGGTGTATATATACACTGAGAAACACCACACGGTGTATATATACACTGAGAAACACCACACGGTGTATATATACACTGAGAAACACCTCACGGTGTATATATACACTGAGAAACACCACACGGTGTATATATACACTGAGAAACACCTCACGGTGTATATATACACTGAGAAACACCACACGTGTAATATATACACTGAAAACACCACACGGTGTATATATACACTGAGAAACACCTCACGGTGTATATATACACTGAGAAACACCACACGGTGTATACATACACTGAGAAACACCACACGGTGTATACATACACTGAGAAACACCACACGGTGTATATATACACTGAGAAACACCTCACGGTGTATATATACACTGAGAAACACCACACGGTGTATATATACACTGAGAAACACCACACGGTGTATATATACACTGAGAAACACCACACGGTGTATACATACACTGAGAAACACCACACGGTGTATATATACACTGAGAAACACCACACGGTGTATATATACACTGAGAAACACCTCACGGTGTATATATACACTGAGAAACACCTCACGGTGTATATATATCCACTGAGAAACACCACACGGTGTATATATACACTGAGAAACACCACACGGTGTAATATACACTGAGAAACACCTCACGGTGTATATATACACTGAGAAACACCACACGGTGTATATATACACTGAGAAACACCACACGGTGTATATATACACTGAGAAACACCTCACGGTGTATATATCCCTCGGCAACATAATGTAAATATGCGAGCTGCTAATGTTAAGCCAAAACGTATTTAATTATGTAACTTGCTGCCGTGTGGAATTAAGACACATAATTCTTATTTTTAACTTACCAACTAATAATGATGCTGCAATATTATTTGATTTATAAATTCTTAAGAGAGCTTCATTAAAGGTTCTTTGGTGCTGCCTGCAGCTCCTGGACCTCTTTTGTTGACCCATGTTGCAGAATCAACATTAAAAGCTCCTACTACTACAACAACAACTACTACTACTACTATTTATAATAATAATAATAATAATAATAATAATAATAATAATAATAATAATAATAATAATAATAAGAATACAAGAAACTGGAAAAATAAAAACTTATTTTCCTGGCGTTTTCACGTTTGACAGATTTATGTAAGTTTACTTGGCACTATATCGTAAAACACTTCCAGAGTCTCTAACAAACTTGTATCTTTTAATTTCATCGCTGTTTTTATCAAATTAGGTAATATATGTATATGTCTGGACCTTCCCTCGCTCAGTATTACAATACTTCTACAGTAGTACAGGGGATACCTCTCCAGTAGTACAGGGGATACCTCTCCACTAGTACAGGGGATACCTCTCCAGTAGTACAGGGGATACCTCTCCAGTAGTACAGGGGATACCTCTCCAGTAGTACAGGGGATACCTCTCCAGTAGTACAGGGGATACCTCTCCAGTAGTACAGGGGATACCTCTGCAGTAGTACAGGGATACCTCTCCAGTAAACATGGGGATACCTCTCCAGTAGTACAGGGGATACCTCCTCCAGTAGTACAGGGATACCTCTCCAGTAGTACAGGGAATACCTCTCCAGTAGTACAGGGGATACCTCTCCAGTAGTACAGGGGATACCTCTCCAGTAGTAAATGGGGATACCTCTCCAGTAGTACAGGGGATACCTCTCCACTAATACAGGGGATACCTCTCCAGTAGTACAGGGATACCTCTCCAGTAGTACAGGGATACCTCTCCAGTAGTACATGGGGATACCTCTCCAGTAGTACAGGGATACCTCTCCAGTATACATGGGGATACCTCTCCGTAGTACAGGGGATACCTCTCCAGTAGTACAGGGGATACCTCTCCAGTAGTACAGGGATACCTCTCCAGTAGTACAGGGATACCTCTCCAGTAGTACAGGGGATACCTCTCCAGTAGTACAGGGGATACCTCTCCAGTAGTACATAGGATACCTCTCCAGTAGTACAGGGGATACCTCTCCAGTAGTACAGGGGATACCTCTCCAGTAGTACAGGGGATACCTCTCCAGTAGTACAGGGGATACCTCTCCAGTAGTACATGGGGATACCTCTCCAGTAGTACAGGGGATACCTCTCCAGTAGTACATGGGGATACCTCTCCAGTAGTACAGGGGATACATCTCCAGTAGTACAGGGGATACCTCTCCAGTAGTACAGGGGATACCTCTCCAGTAGTACAGGGGATACCTCTGCAGTAGTACAGGGGATACCTCTCCAGTAGTACAGGGATACCTCCTCCAGTAGTACATAGGGATACCTCTCCATGTAGTACAGGGGATACCTCTCCAGTAGTACAGGGGATACCTCTCCAGTAGTACAGGGATACCTCTCCGTAGTACAGGGATACCTCTCCAGTAGTACAGGGAACCTCTCCAGTAGTACAGGGGATACCTCTCCAGTAGTACAGGGGATACCTCTCCAGTAGTACATGGGGATACCTCTCCAGTAGTACAGGGGATACCTCTCCAGTAGTACATGGGGATACCTCTCCAGTAGTACAGGGATACCTCTCCATAGTACAGGGATACCTCTCCAGTAGTACAGGGGATACCTCTGCAGTAGTACAGGGGATACCTCTCCAGTAGTACAGGGGGTACCTCTCCAGTAGTACATAGGGATACCTCTCCAGTAGAACAGGGGATACCTCTCCAGTAGTACAGGGGATACCTCTCCAGTAGTACAGGGGATACCTCTCCAGTAGTACAGGGGATACCTCTGCAGTAGTACAGGGGATACCTCTCCAGTAGTACAGGAGATACCTCTGCAGTAGCACAGGGGATACCTCTCCAGTAGTACAGGGATACCTCTCCAGTAGTACAGGGGATACCTCTGCAGTAGTACAGGGGATACCTCTCCAATAGTACAGGGGATACCTCTCCAGTAGTACAGGGGATACCTCTCCACTAGTACAGGGGATACCTCTCCAGTAGTACAGGGGATACCTCTCCAGTAGCACAGGGGATACCTCTCCAGTAGTACAGGGGATACCTCTCCAGTAGTACAGGGGATACATCTTCAGTAGTAGAGGGGATACCTCTCCAGTCATACAGGGGATACCTCTCCAGTAGTACAGGGGATACCTCTCCAGTCATACAGGGGATACCTCTCCAGTAGTACAGGGGATACCTCTCCAGTCATAGAGGGGATACCTCTCCAGTCATACAGGGGATACCTCTCCAGTAGTACAGGGGATACCTCTCCAGTCATACAGGGGATACCTCTCCAGTCATACAGGGATACATCTCCAATCATACAGGGGATACATCTCCGGTCATACAGGGGATCCCTCTCCAGTCATACAGCGGATACCTCTCCAGTCATACAGGGAATGCCTCTCCAGTCATACAGGGGATACCTCTCCAGCCATACAGGGGATACCTCTCCAGTCATACTGGGGATACCTCTCCAGTCATACAGGGGATACCTCTCCAGTCGTACAGGGGATACCTCTACAGTCATACAGGGGATCCCTCTCCAGTCATACAGGGGATACTTCTCCAGTCATACAGGGGATACCTCTCCAGTCATACAGGGGATCCCTCTCCAGTCATACAGGGGATACCTCTCCAGTCATACAGGGGATCCCTCTCCAGTCATACAGGGGATACCTCTCCAGTCATACAGGAAATGCCTCTCCAGTCATAGAGGGGATACCTCTCCAGCCATACAGGGGATACCTCTCCAGTCATACAGGGGATACCTCCCCAGTCATACAGGGGATCCCTCTCCAGTCATACAGGGGATACCTCTCCAGTCATACAGGGAATGCCTCTCCAGTCATAGAGGGGATACCTCTCCAGCCATACAGGGGATACCTCTCCAGTCATACAGGGGATACCTCTCCAGTCACACAGGGGACCCCTCTCCAGTCATACAGGGGATACCTCTCCAGCCATACAGAGGATACCTCTCCAGTCATACTGGGGATACATCTCCAGTCATACAGGGGATACCTCTCCAGTCATACAGGGGATCCCTCTCCAGTCATACAGGGGATACCTCTCCAGTCATACAGGGGATCCCTCTCCAGTCATACAGGGGATACCTCTCCAGTCATACAGGGAATGCCTCTCCAGTCATACAGGGGATACCTCTCCAGCCATACAGGGGATACCTCTCCAGTCATACAGGGGATACCTCTCCAGTCACACAGGGGACCCCTCTCCAGTCATACAGGGGATACCTCTCCAGTCGTACAGGGGATACCTCTCCAGTCATACAGGGGATACCTCTCCAGTCGTACAGGGGATACCTCTCCAGTCATACAGGGGATACCTCTTCAGTCGTACAGGGGATACCTCTCCAGTCATACAGGGGATACCTCTCCAGTCCGTACAGGGGATACCTCTCCAGTCATACAGGGGATACCTCTCCAGTCATACAGGGGATACCTCTCCAGTCATACAGGGGTTACCTCTCCAGTCATGCAGGGGATACCTATCCAGTCATGCAGAGGATACCTCTCCAGTCATACAGGGGATACCTCTCCAGTCGTACAGGGGATACCTCTCCAGTCATACAGGGGATACCTCTCCAGTCGTACAGGGGATACCTCTCCAGTCATACAGGGGATACCTCTCCAGTCATACAGGGGATACCTCTCCAGTCATACAGGGGATACCTCTCCAGTCATGCAGGGGATACCTCTCAAGTCATGCAGGGGATACCTCTCCAGTCATACAGGGGATACCTCTCCAGTCATGCAGGGGATACCTCTCCAGTCATACAGGGGATACCTCTCCAGTCATGCAGGGGATACCTCTCCAGTCATACAGGGGATATATCTCCAGTGATACAGGGGATACCTCTCCAGTCATGCAGGGGATACCTCTCCAGTCATACAGGGGATACCTCTCCAGTCATACAGGGGATACCTCTCCAGTCATGCAGGGGATACCTATCCAGTCATGCAGGGGATACCTCTCCAGTCATACAGGGGATACCTCTCCAGTCGTACAGGGGAAACTCTCCAGTCATACAGGGATACCTCTCCAGTCGTACAGGGGATACCTCTCCAGTCATACAGGGGATACCTCTCCAGTCATACAGGGGATACCTCTCCAGTCATACAGGGGATACCTCTCCAGTCATACAGGGGATACCTCTCCAGTCATGCAGGGGATACCTCTCCAGTCATGCAGGGGATACCTCTCCAGTCATACAGGGATACCTCTCCAGTCATGCAGGGGATACCTCTCCAGTCATACAGGGAGATACCTCTCCAGTCATTCAGGGATACTCTCCAGTCATACAGGGGATACATCTCCATGATACGGGGATACCTCTCCAGTCATGCAGGGATACCTCTCCAGTCATGCAGGGATACCTCTCCATCATACAGGGAATTACCTCTCCAGTCATGCAGGGGATACCTCTCCAGTCATACAGGGGATACCTCTCCAGTCATGCAGGGGATACCTCTCCAGTCATACAGGGGATACCTCTCCAGTCATGCAGGGGATACCTCTCCAGTCATACAGGGGATACATCTCCAGTGATACAGGGGATACCTCTCCAGTCATGCAGGGGATACCTCTCCAGTCATACAGGGGATACCTCTCCAGTCATACAGGGGATACATCTCCAGTGATACAGGGGATACCTCTCCAGTCATGCAGGGGATACCTCTCCAGTCATACAGGAGATACCTCTCTGGGATCGCGCTGCGGCTGAAGAACATCTAATAATAACAATACATGGGTGGCGGGAGATGTGTGTGGAAGTAGTGAATAAGAAACATCAGGATTATTGTGACGGAATATATCAAGCCGAGCCTCGCTTACCCTTATTGAAGCCGCACCATCATGCTACCACCCCCATCCCTTACCTCCCATCATCCTCGGGAGATCACCCCATCCCTTACCTCCCATCATCCTCGGGAGATCACCCCATCCCTTACCTCCCATCATCCTCGGAGATCACCCCATCCCTTACCTCCCATCATCCTCGGGAGATCACCCCATCCCTTACCTCCCATCATCCTCGGGAGATCACCCCATCCCTTACCTCCCATCATCCTAGGGAGATCACCCCATCCCTTACCTCCCATCATCCTCGGGAGATCACCCCATCCCTTACCTCCCATCATCCTCGGAGATCACCCCATCCCTTACCTCCCATCATCCTCGGGAGATAACCCCATCCCTTACCTCCCATCATCCTCGGGAGATCACCCCATCCCTTACCTCCCATCATCCTCGGAGATCACCCCATCCCATACCTCCCATCATCCTCGGGAGATCACTCCATCCCTTACCTCCCATCATCCTCGGGAGATCACCCCATCCCTTACCTCCCATCATCCTCGGGAGATCACCCCATCCCTTACCTCCCATCATCCTCGGGAGATCACCCCATCCCTTACCTCCCATCATCCTCGGGAGATTACTCCATCCCTTACCTCCCATCATCCTCGGGAGATCACCCCATCCCTTACCTACCATCATCCTCGGGAGATTACTCCATCCCTTACCTCCCATCATCCTCGGGAGATCACCCCATCCCTTACCTACCATCATCCTCGGGAGATCACCCCATCCCTTACCTCCCATCATCCTCGGGAGATCACCCCATCCCTTACCTCCCATCACCCTCGGGAGATTACTCCATCCCTTACCTCCCATCATCCGTGGGAGATCACCCCATCCCTTACCTTCCATCATCCTCGGGAGATCACCCCATCCCTTACCTCCCATCATCCTCGGGAGATCACCCCATCCCTTACCTCCCATCATCCTCGGGAGATCACCCCATCCCTTACCTCCCATCATCCTCGGGAGATCACCCCATCCCTTACCCTTCCATCATCCTCGGAGATCACCCCATCCCTTACCTTCCATCATCCTCGGGAGATTACTCCATCCCTTACTTCCCATCATCCTCGGGAGATCACCCCATCCCTTACCTTCCATCATCCTCGGGAGATCACCCCATCCCTTACCTCCCATCATCCTCGGGAGATCACCCCATCCCTTACCTTCCATCATCCTCCGGAGATTACTCAATCCCTTACCTCCCATCATCCTCGGGAGATCACCCCATCCCTTACCTTCCATCATCCTCGGGAGATCACCCCATCCCTTACCTCCCATCATCCTCGGGAGATCACTCCATCCCTTACCTCCCATCATCCTCGGGAGATCACCCCATCCCTTACCTTCCATCATCCTCGGGAGATCACCCCATCCCTTACCTCCCATCATCCTCGGGAGATCACCCCATCCCTTTCCTCCCATCATCCTCGGGAGATTACTCCATCCCTTACCTCCCATCATCCTCGGGAGATCACCCCATCCCTTACCTCCCATCATCCTTGGGAGATCACCCCATCCCTCCACTCCCCCATCCTCGGGAGATCACCCCATCCCTTACATCCTATCATCCTCGGGAGATCACCCCATCCCTTACCTCACATCATCCTCGGGAGATCACCCCATCCCTTACCTCCCTTCATCCTCGGGAGATCACCCCATCCCTTACCTCCCATCATCCTCGGGAGATCACCCCATCCCTTACCTCCCATCACCCTCGGGAGATCACCCCATCCCTTACCTCCAATCATCCTCGGGAGATCACCCCATCTCTTACCTCCCATCATCCTCGGGAGATCACCCCATCCTTCACCTCCCCCCATCCTCGGGAGATCACCCCATCCCTTACCTCCCATCATACTCTGGAGATCACCCCATCCCTTACCTCCCATCATCCTCGGGAGATCACCCCATCCCTCACCTACCCCATCCTCGGGAGATCACCCCATCCCTTACCTCCCATCATTCTCGGGAGATCACCCCATCCCTTAACTCCCATCATCCTCGGGAGATCACCCCATCCCTTACCTCCCATCATCCTCGGGAGATCACCCCATCCCTTACCTCCCATCATCCTCGGGAGATCACCCCATCCCTTACCTCCCATCATCCTCGGGAGATCACCCCATCCCTTACCTCCCATCATCCTCGGGAGATCACCCCATCCCTTACTTCCCATCATCCTCGGGAGATCACCCCATCCCTCACCTCCCCCATCCTCGGGAGATCACCCCATCCCTTACCTCCCATCATCCTCGGGAGATCACCCCATCCCTTACCTCCCATCATCCTCGGGAGATCACCCCATCTTTTACCTACCATCATCCTCGAGAGATCACCCCATCCCTTACCTCCCATCATCCTCGGGAGATCACCCCATCCCTTACCTCCCATCATCCTCGGGAGATCACCCCATCCCTTACCTACCATCATCCTTGGGAGATCACCCCATCCCTTACCTCCCATCATCCTCGGGAGATCACCCCATCCCTTACCTACCATCATCCTCGAGAGATCACCCTATCCCTTACCTCCCATCATCCTCGGGAGATCACCCCATCCCTTATCTCCCATCATCCTCGGGAGATCACCCCATCCCTTACCTACCATCATCCTCGAGAGATCACCCCATCCCTTACCTCCCATCATCCTTGGAGATCACCCCATCCCTTACCTCCCATCATCCTCGGAGATCACCCCATCCCTTACCTCCCATCATCCTCGGGAGATCACCCCATCCCTTACCTCCCATCATCCTCGGGAGATCACCCCATCCCTTACCTACCATTATCCTTGGGAGATCACCCCATCCCTTACCTCCCATCATCCTCGGGAGATCACCCCATCCCTTACCTCCCATCATCCTCGGGAGATCACCCCATCCCTTACCTCCCATCATCCTGGGAGATCACCCCATCCCTTACCTCCCATCATCCTCGGGAGATCACCCCATCCCTTACCTCCCATCATCCTATGGAGATCACCCCATCCCTTACCTCCCATCAACCTCGGGAGATCACCCCATCCCTTACCTCCCATCATCCTCGGGAGATCACCCCATCCCTTACCTCCCATCATCCTCGGGAGATCACCCTATCCCTCTTACCTCCATCATCCTCGGGAGATCACCCATCCCTTACCTCCCATCATCCTCGGGAGATCACCCCATCCCTTACCTCCCATCATCCTCGGGAGATCACCCCATCCCTTACCTCCCACCATCCTCGGGAGATCACCCTATCCCTTACCTCCCATCATCCTCGGGAGATCACCCCATCCCTTACCTCCCATCATCCTCGGGAGATCACCCCATCCCTTACCTCCCATCAACCTCGGGAGATCACTCCATCCCTTACTTCCCATCATCCTCGGGAGATCACCCCATCCCTTACCTCCCATCATCCTCGGGAGATCACCCCATTCCTTACCTCCCATCATCCTCGTTAGATCACCCCATCCCTTACCTCCCATCATCCTCGGGAGATCACCCTATCCCTTACCTCCCATCATCCTCTGGAGATCACCCCATCCCTTACCTCCCATCATCCTCGGGAGATCACCCCATCCCTTACCTCCCATCAACCTCGGGAGATCACTCCATCCCTTACTTCCCATCATCCTCGGGAGATCACCCCATCCCTTACCTCCCATCATCCTCGGGAGATCACCCCATCCCTTACCTCCCATCATCCTCGGGAGATCACCCCATTCCTTACCTCCCATCATCCTCGGGAGATCACCCTATCCCTTACCTCCCCAATCATCCTCGGAGATCACCCATCCCCCTTACCTACCATCATCCTCGGAGATCACCCCATCCCTTACCTCCCATCATCCTCGGGAGATCACCCCATCCCTTACCTCCCATCATCCTCGGAGATCACCCCATCCCTACCTCCCATCATCCTCGGAGATCACCACCATCCCTTACCTCCCATCACCTCGGGAGATCACCCCATCCTTACCTCCCATCATCCTCGGGAGATCACCCCATCCCTTACCTCCCATCACCTCGGGAGATCACCCCATCCCTTACCTCCTCATCATCCTCGGGATCACCCCATCCTTACCTACCATCATCCTCGGAGATAACCCCATCCCTTACCTCCCATCATCCTCGGAGATCACCCCATCCCTTACCTCCCATCATCCTCGAGATCACCCCATCCCTTACCTCCCATCATCCTCGGGAGATCACCCCATCCCTTACCCCCCATCATCCTCGGGGAAAACACCCCATTTCCCCCACCTCCCATCATCCTCGGGGATCACCCCCATCCCTTACCTCCCACATCCTCGGGAGATCCCCCCCATCCCTTACTCCCATCATCCTCGGGAGATCACCCCATCCCTTACCTCCCATCATCCTCGGGAGATCACCCCATCCCTTACCTCCCATCATCCTCGGGAGATCACCCCATCCCTCACCTCCCATTATTCTCGGGAGATCACCCCATTCCTCACCTCCCATTATCCTCGGGAGATGACCCCATCCCTCACCTCCCATCATCCTCGGGAGATCACCCCATTCCTCACCTCCCCCCATCCTCGGGAGATCACCCCATCCCTCACCTCCCATTATCCTCGGGAGATCACCCCATTCCTCACCTCCCATTATCCTCGGGAGATCACCCCATCCCTCAACTCCCCTCCCCCTCGGGAGATCACCCCATTCCTCACCTCCCATTATCCTCGGGAGATCACCCCATCCCTCACCTCCCCTCATCCTTGGGAGATCACCCCATTCCTCACCTCCCCCCATCCTCGGGAGATCACCCCATCCCTCACCTCCCATTATCCTCGGGAGATCACCCCATCTCTCGTGATCAGACATATGGTCACTGTCTTGAACACTATGTGCTTAATTGTCCACTTATTGAGGAATACAGAGACAGACAGTATAATAACCTATGTGACATATCAAGATATCTTATTAATGAAAATAAGATACCAGATATACTAAGCAAATTTCCTAA
>NC_069400.1:4187611-4222611 GCF_026875155.1 Cherax quadricarinatus | reverse complement strand
TCGTACCTCCAGCAACACTCCTCACACTGGTGTTGTTACTGGGAGAGAGGCATGTTCTCATACCTCCAGCAACACTCCTCACACTGGTGTTGTTACTGGGAGAGAGGCATGTTCTCGTACCTCCAGCAACACTCCTCACACTGGTGTTGTTACTGGGAGAGAGGCATGTTCTCGTACCTCCAGCAACACTCCTCACACTGGTGTTGTTACTGGGAGAGAGCATGTTCTCGTACCTCCAGCAACACTCCTCACACTGGTGTTGTTACTGGGAGAGAGGCATGTTCTCGTACCTCCAGCAACACTCCTCACACTGGTGTTGTTACTGGGAGAGAGGCATGTTCTCGTACCTCCAGCAACACTCCTCACATTGGTGTTGTTACTGGGAGAGAGAGGCATGTTCTCGTACCTCCAGCAACACTCCTCACATTGGTGTTGTTACTGGGAGAGAGGAATGTTCTCGTACCTCCAGCAACACTCCTCACACTGGTGTTGTTACTGGAGAGAGGCATGTTCTCATACCTCCACAACACTCCTCACACTGGTGTTGTTACTGGGAGAGAGGCATGTTCTCGTACCTCCAGCAACACTCCTCACACTGGTTGTTTACTGGGAGAGAGGCATGTTCTCGTACCTCCAGCAACACTCCTCACACTGGTGTTGTTACTGGGAGAGAGGCATGTTCTCGTACCTCCAGCACACTCCTCACACTGGTGTTGTTACTGGGAGAGAGGCATGTTCTCGTACCTCCAGCAACACTCCTCACACTGGTGTTGTTACTGGGAGAGAGGCATGTTCTCGTACCTCCAGCAACACTCCTCACATTGGTGTTGTTACTGGGAGAGAGAGGCATGTTCTCGTACCTCCAGCAACACTCCTCACATTGGTGTTGTTACTGGGAGAGAGAGGCATGTTCTCGTACCTCCAGCAACACTCCTCACATTGGTGTTGTTACTGGGAGAGAGAGGCATGTTCTCGTACCTCCAGCAACACTCCTCACGCTGTCCTTGTACAGAGAATTCATCATGATCCGGTCTGCCACTCTTTCTGTCTTTGCACTTCAGCAGAGCTGCCATATATGCAATTTAATTGCATTATATTTCATAAAACCAACTTCTGTGGCCTTATATTGTGTTTATTGATCTGACAAAGCTCCTAGAGAACAAAACGTGAGGGGCTCTTGATCCAGTGAACCGAGTCGAACCTCAGTGCAGCCCCTTCCCCAGGTGCTGTAATGTACTGTAATGTAGTACACCAGACAAGCCAGGCCCAGCCATGGGCCTGGCTTGTCTGGCGCTTACCTGGTCAACCAAGCTGTTGCCGCTCCTGCCATCACAACCTGGTTGATCCGGCACTTAGTGGGAATACTTATCCAGTTTCCTTTTAAGAGTTCTGTCCCAGCAGTGTCTCTGATATTTTCTGGTAAGACGTTAGTCTGCCACCACAGATGTTGATACAATGTTCTCTTATTATGCCCACGGCGACCTTACCTTTCGTTTGGTTCATTGTACATTTTCCCTATAAGGATTTAGCGCTTCTCCTTTAGCAATACAACTTCTACTAGTACTACTACCATTATTATTATTACCACCACCACTACTACTACTACTACTACTACTACTACTACTATAATATAATAATAATAATAATAATAATAATAATAATAATAATAATAATAATATGTCATAAATGTTTAACCTCTTCCGTTTTCTTGCAGGGCACCACAAGACTGAACCTTCACGAGACAAGCGTATTTATACTTCCTTGAACAATGATACTCTGGAGTCTTCCCAGGGAGAAAGAAACCACTTAGCATTGACCGGAACATTGATGTCCATGGCTGAAGTGAGTGTTGCCAAGCTATTGGCTGAGTTCCATCTCTCAGACATACACCAGAGTTAACTGATGATAGCAGCAGTGTGCTCACACCCGTTTGAGTCTCATAACAACACTATCAGTTCTAAATGTTTATCTCTCTCCCAAACACAGTTTCGCCGGGCCATTTCTTAGCTGGAGAGACAGCAGTTTGCATTACCATCAAATAAACACATCTGCTGAAGAGGATCCCAGAAGGGGGTCGAAATATATAGATCGATCAATCTCCTGAGTTTCTGTCTTCATGTGGGCTATTATTAAGCACTGACAAGTGTTCAATACACTTTAGTTATTCACAGGAGTATAACAACCAGGTGTAACAGCCAGGTGTTGAGTACAGGTCTCCTACATGTCTTGTCGCCCTCGTCGCCACAGTGCCGTGGCACTGCGACTCACCGTCACATCTGATGACACAGCCAACGATGGCGCCCACTCGTCACATCCCACCCCCGCCCACACCCCCAGTCCCACCCACCCACCATGCCCACGTTCACTTTCCCGTCAACGTTACGCCTCCCAGGGGCGTCAGCATTCCACGTCTCCCCTGAGACGTACGCCCACTTCTCCCGTGCCCCGCAGCACCCCTCCGCCAGTAAGCCATACGCCCACCTCCCCAATAAGCCGCACGCCCACCTCACCACTCTGCCGAGAGCCCACCTCGCCCATGGGCCGTTCCACGCCCTCACCAGTGTCTCCCCGTAGCGTGGGTGGGCGACACTTTCGGTATGACATGTGGGCAGAGCAGCGGGGGTTGAGGCGTCGGTCATCCCTCCTGACGGTGCCTTCACACGACCCCCACGCCGATCTCCACCTCAGACTACCTCGCCCGAGGTCCTCCTCCATCGCTGGTCCCATCCGTACTCCAGATCTAGCCAGGTCAGTACTCATCTATACTCACTTATATGTGGCTGTAGGGGTCGAGTCTCAGCTCCTGGTCCCGCCTCTTCGCTGTCTGCTACTAGGTTCATTCCTGGTCTCGAGTCTTATCGTACCTCTTCTTAAAGCTATGTATGGATCCTACCCCCACCACTTCATTCTCCAGGTCGTTCCACTTCGCGTCTACTCTAAGGTTAAAGAAATACTTCTTAACATCTCTGTAACTCACACACATGCGTGTGTACTTTACTATTTTTTTATTGCAGGGGTCGATTCACAGCTCCTGGCCCCGCCTCTTCGCTGGTCGCTACTAGGTCGCTCTTCTGCTCCCTGAGCTTTATCATACCTCTCCTTAAGTCTATATATGGATCCTGCCTCCACTACATTACTTCCCAGACTATTCCACTTCCTGACAACCCTGTGATTCATCAGAGTCTTCAACTTCCAATTGTGACCCCTTGTTGCTGTGTCCCATCTCTGGAACATCCTGTCTTTGTCCACCTTGTCAATTGCACTCAATATTTTATATGTCGTTATCATATCCCCTCTATCTCTCCTGTCCTCCAGTGTCGTCAGATCGATTTCCCTTAACCTCTGCTCATAGGACATACCCTTTAGCTCCGGGACAAGTCTTGTTGCAAACCTTT
Source organism: Cherax quadricarinatus (assembly GCF_026875155.1). Classification (NCBI taxonomy): domain Eukaryota; kingdom Metazoa; phylum Arthropoda; class Malacostraca; order Decapoda; family Parastacidae; genus Cherax; species Cherax quadricarinatus. Next base: position 4,219,216 of record NC_069400.1, on the reverse strand, counting down.
GCACTTTCTCTAATTTCCTTACGTGCTTGGCTAGGTATGAGTTTCAAACTGGTGCTGCAAACTCCAATATAGGCTTGATATACACGGTGTACAGGGTCCTGAACGATTCCTTATTGAGATGTCGGAATGGTATTCTTAGGTCTGCTAGGTGCCCATATGCTGCAATAGTTATTTGAAGATTGAGACACTTATGCAACATACGGGAATCTTTATTGAAGAAACGTTTCGCCACACAGTGGCTTCATCAGTCCAATACACTGAGTGGAGAAACGTTTCTTCAATAAAGATTCCCATATGTTGCATAAGTGTCTCAATCTTCAACTTGCCGGTTTTTAAACCATTTATCAAGTAGTTATTTGGTTGATGTGCACCTCAGGAGATGTGCCCGGTGTTATACTCACCCCAAGATCCTTTTCCTTGAGTGTGGCTTGTAGTCTCTGGCCCCCTAAACTGTGCTCCGTCTTCGGTCTTCTTTGCCCTTCTCAAATCTTCACGATTTTGCACTTGAACTCCAGAAGCCAGTTTCTGGACCAAGCCTGCAGCCTGGTCCTCGTGTCATATGGAGTTCAATCATGGATTGGGTAATTGGCCAGGACGAGCCCATGGCTCGTCCTGGCCTTCTCGTTATTTGTTACCCTTCGGTACAAGCCTCTCCTTAGCTTCCTTGCATATTGTTGTCACATATTCCATCATTTATTGACTTCCCTGCCAGTGTTTGTGTGTGTGTGTGTGTGTGTGTGCTTACCTAATTGTACTCACCTAATTGTTGTTGCAGGGGTCGAGGCTCAGCTCCTGGCTCCGCCTCTTCACTGAATGCTACTAGGTCCTCTCTCTTCCTGCTCCATGAGCTTCATCATACCTCATCTTAAAGCTATGTATGGTTCCTGCCTCCACTTGCTAGGCTATTCCACTTCCTGACTACTCTAGGACTGAAGAAATACTTCCTAACATTCCTTTGACTCATCTGGGTCTTCAACTTCCAATTGTGACCCCTTGTTTCTGTGTCCCATCTCTGGAACATCCTGTCTCTGTCCACCTTGTCTATTCCACGCAGTATTTTGTATGTCGTTATCGTGTCTTCCCTAGCCCTCCTGTCCTCCAGCGTCGTTAGGCCGATTTCCCTTAACCTTTCTTCGTAGGACATTCCCCTTAGCTCTGGGACTAATCTTGTCATAAACCTTTGCACTTTCTCTAATTTCTTGACATGCTTGATCAAGTGTGGGTTCCAAACAGGTGCTGCATACTCCAGTATGTGCCTGACGTACATGGTGTACAGTGTCTTGAACCATTCCTTACTAAGGTATTAGAACGCTGTTGTCAGGTTTGCCAGGCGCCCATACGCTGCAGCAGTTATCTGGTTGATGTGTGCTTCCGGAGACGTGCTCGGTGTTATACTCACCCCAAGATCCTTCTCCTTGAGCGAGGTTTGCAGTCTTTGGCCACCTAGCTTATACTCCATCTGCGGTCTTCTTTGCCCTTCCCCGATCTTCATGACTTTGCATTTGGCAGGATTAAATTCGAGAAGCCAGTTGCTGGGCCAGGTGTTCAGCCTGTCTAGGTCTCTTTGAAGTCCTGCCTGATCCTCATCTGATTTGATTCCCCTCATTAACTTCACATCATCTGCAAACAGGGACACTTCTGAGTCTAGCCTTCCATCATGTCATTCACATATACCAAAAATAGCACTGGTCCTAGGACCGACCCCTGTGGAACCCTGCTCGTCACAGGTGCCCACTGCGATACCTCATCACGTACTATGACTCGTTGCCTTCCTGTCAGGTATTCTCTGATCGACTGCAGTGCCCTTCCTGTTATACATGCCTGATCCTCTAGCTTCTGCACCAATCTCCTGTGAGGAACTGTGTCGAAGGCCTTCTTGCAGTCCAAGAAGATGAAATCAACCCACCCCTCTCCCTCGTGTCTTGCTTCTGTTACTTTATCATAAAACTCCAGAAGGTCTGTGACACAGGATTTGGCGTTTATACTCTTGTTCTGTTCCAGGTGCTCCACCACTCTCCACCTGATAATCTTCTCCATGACTTTGCATACTATACACATTAGTGACACTGGTCAATAGTTTAGTGCCTCTTTTCTGTCTCCTTTTTTAAAAATGGGAAGTACATTTACCGTCTGCCATACCTCAGGTAGTTGCCCAGTTTCAAGGGATGTGTTGACGATTGTGGTTAGTGGCCCACACAGCATTTCTGCTCCCTCTCTAAGGGCCCACGGCCCCATTGCCTTTGAGGTATCAGGTCCCTTAGCAGCTTCTTCACCTTCTCCTCAGTTTTGAGTATGTCATCTAACACTTGATGGTATATTCCTTCTTGATGTCCCCCTTTGTTCTGTCCTCCAGAGGCCTTCCTGTCTCCACAGTAAATACTTCCTTAAATCTCATGTTGAGCTCCTCACATACCTCTTGATCGTTTCTTGTGAGTTCCTCACCTTCTTTCCTCAGCCTGATCACCTGGTCTTTGACTGTTGTCTTCCTCCTAATGTGGCTATACAGCGGTTTCCGGTCAGACTTGACTTTCGATGCTGTGTCGTTTTCGTACTGTCGCTGGGCCTCCCTCCTTATCTGTGCATACTCGTTTCTGGCTCTTCAACTAATCTCTTTATTTTCCTGGGTCCTTTGCCTCCTGTACCTTTTTCATTCTCTGATGCACTTAGTTTTTGCCTCCCTACACCTTCGGGTAAACCAAGGACTTTCTTTGGTCTTCCCATCATTGTTATTGCCCTGGGAACAAACCTTTCCTCTGCCTCCTCGCATTTTGTTGTTACACATTCCATCATCTCGTTTACTGACTTTCCTACCAGTTCTCTGTCCCACTGAACCTCCTGCAGGAAGTTCCTCATACCTGTGTAGTCCCCCTCTTTTATAATTTGGCTTTTCCCATTCAATTCCTGTTTCCCTCTCCACTTGTAACTCTACTATATAGTCAAAACTCAGAACCACGTGATCACTAGCTCCAAGGGGCCTCTCATATGTGATGTCCTCAATGTCTAAACTGCTCAGGGTGAACACAAGGTCCAGTCTTGCTGGTTCATCCTCCCCATTCTCTCTGGTAGTGTCCCTGACATGTTGATGCATGAGGTTTTCCAGTACCACATCCACCATCTTGGCTCTCCATGTTTCGGGACCTCCATGTGGCTCCAGGTTTACCCAATCGATCTCCCTGTGGTTGAAATCGCCCATAACCAGTAACTTTGCTCTGCTCGAGTGAGCTCTTCTTGCCACCTCAGCCAGTGTGTCCACCATCGCTCTGTTGTTCACTTCGCATTCCTCTCTTGGCCTCCTGCAGTTCTGTGGTGGGTTATACATTACTCCAATGACTACCTCATGTTCCCCAGACTGAATTGTACCTACTATGTGGTCCCTTTCTCCAATCTCGTCCATGTCTTCCATTTCCTCAAATCCCCATCGGTGCGTGTGTGTGTGTACTCACCTAGTTGAGGTTGCAGGAGTCGAGTCCGAGCTCCTGGCTCCTGTGTGTGTGTGTGTGTGTGTGTGTGTGTGTGTGTGTGTGTGTGTGTGTGTGTGTGTGTGTGTGGTGTGTGCGTGTACACTGATGAGTTGTGTTTGTAGGGGCCCGCCATTGATTCCCTGCCTCTTGGGATCAATCATACTAACTCTTGAGACTGTGTGCAGTTTGATTAAACTTCCTCATCTTTCCTTCCGTCTGTTTCTCCTTGTTCTTGACTTCTGTAATTCAAACAGACCATCCCTATCTTCTCCTTTAATTCCTCCTAATATTTAATACTTTGTTATCATGTCTTCTTCGCTTAAGTTTCAAGGTTCAGTTCCTTTATTTTCTCCCCGTAATGAATTTCTCTCAGTTTTAACACTAGTCTGTTTTTTTAAATATTTTTTTCCATGCCTGATGGATCAGTCTGGGTTTCACACTGGCTGCATACTCAAAGACAGACGTAGGATACGCCATGTATAAAATCTGAGTGATTATTTGTTTCTCAATGTTGTTTTGAAGTCTGTCTGTCTTACTGAAGCTATATAATTTATTTATATCGTCAGCGATTCGTTTAAATTTATAAGCAGCAGATTTTCCTTTACCGATAATCACATTGTCTTGCCTGTACCATCTCTAGTTCTCTCTAAACCCCCATGACGTTGCACTGGTTTGTATCAAACTTAGAAGTGACTTGTTGAATCAAGGTTTTCATCCTGGCAAAGTCTTCCTGGAAGCTTATATCTGTCCTCTTTCTCGTCTTCGACCTCTCATTAATTTTACACCAACGAGTAAACACGTAAGGCTCAGTTCTTTCTAGTAGGTCATTTACATGTGAATTAAGGACATAGTAGCGGGATCCCACTCTTCATTCTGTCTCGTCTGACCTGCTGTCTCACCTGACCTGCTGTCTCGCCTGACCTGCTGTCTCACCTGACCTGCTGTCTCGCCTGACCTGCTGTCTCACCTGACCTGCTGTCTCGCCTGACCTGCTGTCTCGCACATTACTCTTACTCTGTCTCCTGTCTTATGAGCTACCCTACAAATAATAACAACAACTGCCGCTGCCGCTGATTGCTACCACTAACTTTAGTGATGTACAAAATAAAATGCAGTCATTTAGGATATGAGAAATGGAAACATGTCAGTCCTGGTACCTCTTTCTCGCTATTTGGAGTGCTGATATTTTCGATGTCTTGCACCCATCTTTGTCTTTCTCATTTAATTAATGCCTCCCGTCGGTTATTTTTTTTTATATTTATAGGAACACTTTTAGCAGAGCCAGTCTTTACCTGGACGCTGTTTCGCTCACAAAAGAGTTTTATCAAGTATAAATGAGTGTTAATTGTCTTGTCTTGAACGACTGATTCTAGCTACAGTGTTGCACAGTGCTTCTGCTGCTTCTCTCGGTACTCATCAACGTGTGCTATCTTATCCTCTTGACTTTCATATGTCCAGTTTTTTTTTTTTTACTTTCATATTATGTGTTTGAGCCCAGCACTTTCATTGCAGATACCTGAGTCCTGCACTACCATTACAGGTACCTGAGCTCTGCACTACCATTACAGGTACCTGAGCCTGGATTACAGTGAAAGGTACCTGAGCCCTGCAATACCATTACAGGTACCTGAGCCCTGGATTAGAATGAAAGGTACCTGATCCCTGCACTACCATGAAAGGTACCTGAGCCCTGCACTATTATTGTAGGTACCTGAGTGACGCTAGCCAGAGGTACCGTGGAGGGGAGGAAGGTGGAGGCAGCGGCGACGTCAGTATCAGCAGCAGCTTTGATGAATCAGAACAGGATCTAGAGACGACTAGTCCTCAGTACGACCCCAACAACGACTTGCATGGCAGGTTGTCCATAGCATCAACAACTACCGTGTTGGGCACCAGCACCTCCACTACCAGGCTTGGCCACGTCTCCCCCGGGGTTGTAACTACCTTCGCCGCCCACAACCCCTTCCTAGGTGACTACCCCAGGAGAAGGAACAGCAGCGCTGACCCCATCGTGAGTACTTGTAGTTAGAGAACCTGGGAAGGTATAAACCTTGGTAACAGATACCCACAAATTGAATTAGAAAGACACGTGAGCAAACACTACCTGGAGTTTACCTGGAGAGGGTTTCGGAGGTCAACGCCCCCGCGGCTCTGTTTGAGACCAGGACATATTTATTAGAAAACGTTTCGGTCCTGGGACCTTGATCACTTCTAACATACAGTACAGGTACAGGTAGGTTTGCCAGGACATCCTGGCCCAAATCTTATCCATGTAGTGACCCGGCAGTGGCTCCCCATAGGGGAGTTAATTATAAAGACTATATATAGGCGGAGAGTGAAGTGTAACACATGGTGACTTGAAGAACGCCATATTGGGATAAGGACGGGTTTTTTTTTAAATTTTGTAGTTTCAAAAACATTAGCATACATGATATTCAACCAAGCAAATCATCACCTACGTAACAGCACAAGAGTCACATGATCTCACCGTCTACTCGTCCTCATCCCAATATGTCAGGGGTGGCCAGCCTTTTGCATTCCATGAGGCAATTTTTTTCACGTTCTGGTTCAGACGCGCCACACGACACTTGTACCCCCATTCACTTCTTTAAAATATGTTAATATGGACATACCTGGAGTTTACCTGGGGAAGGTTTCGGGGGTTAACGCCCCCGCGGCACGGTCTGAGACCAGGCCTCATTGTGGATCAGGGTCTGATCAACCAGGCTGTTACTGCTGGCCGCACGCAAGCTGACGTACGAACCACAGCCCGGTTGGTCAGGTACTGACTTTAGGTACCTGTCCAGTGCCTTCTTGAAGACAGCCAGGGGTCTATTGGTAATCCCTTTATGTATGCTGGGAGGCAACTGAACAAACGGTCTTGGGCCCCGAACACTTATTGTGTTGTCTCTCAATGTACTCGTGGCGCCCCTACTTTTCATCGGGGGAATGTTGCGTCTCCTGCTGAGTCTTTTGCTTTCATAGGGAGTGATTTTCGTGTGCAGGTTTGGTATCAATCCCTCCAGGAACTTCCAAGTGTATATTATCATGTATCTCTCTCGCCTGCGTTCGAGGGAATACATATCAAGGACCTTCAACTGTTCCCATTAGTTTAGGTGCCTTATCGTGCTTATGTGTGCCGTGAAATTCTTTGTACACTCTCCAGGTCTGCAATGTCGCCAGCCTTGAAGGGGGCCGTTAGTGTACAGCAGTATTCCAGCCTAGAGAGCACAAGCGATTTGAAGAGAATCATCATAGGCTTGGCGTCCCTAGTTTTGAAGGTTCTCATTATACATCCTATCATTTTCCTAGCGGATGAGGGAGATACATTGCTGTGGTCTTTGAAGGCGAGATCCTCTGACATTATCACTCCCAGGTCCTTCACATTACTTTTCCGCTCTATTGTATGCATTTTTACATAAAATTAATTAATATAAAGACAAGATAAATATTACTTACTTTAATGAGACTTCTGAGTCTGGTTTAATTTCGTCAAGCTTGTAATGTTTGCAGTTAAATTAATTACTGACAGCAGCAGAGAAGTCTTCAAAACGACAGATATAACTCTGGGTAAATTTTCTTAGTTCTGCAAATTGGTCACAGGGTAATGATCACCCAAAAAATAATTATGTCAGCAGTATCTGGGACTGAGTGCAGCTCATCAAATTTCGTTTTCAATCATGAATTTGTTTTCAAATCAATAAGTTCCATTTGTATGTTACCAGGCATCTTCAGGACTTTATGTTCACTAAGTAAAAATGGGCTTATAAATGCGCGTATACAGTCTTTATCTTTAGCAAAATCACTAAAATGACTTTCAAATGACTCTTGCAATAATTTGATTTTTTTTTTCAATAAATTCTGTAAAACTGTCATTATCTTCAGCACATTCACTCTGTTCTTGTAAATGTGGAAACTGGCTCAACTCATCATTTTCTAACTGAGAGGTAAAGAGTTTAAATTTCACCTTGAATACACTGATATCATTTACTAAGCTAAGAAACAACTGGTTTCTACCTTGTTTCAAATTTAGATCATTGAGAGGCTGGGAACATATGGTGGTGTGGGTGTTCACTCTAATGTGTTCCTAGTCATACTCACTGAATATTTTTTTTTTTAACTAAAAACAGAAAAATGTGAAAGATGACATTCGCTAAAAGATGTGCACTAAATAATAAAATCACAAAAAATGATTGCTAAGTTTTATATTTATTCTCGGTAAAACTCATTTCTAGCTGTAAGTTACTTGAATTTCTGTTATAATTATTTTCTACAAATCGGTTTTTGGTTAATACTTTTTGTATGAATAGGCTTGCTTTTTTATTAACACTGGGGTGCAATGTACCACTTACAATCGTGCAATGCGCCATTTCCGATCACGCAATGTGCCACTTTTAGGCGGATGCGCCACAGGCTGGCCATCTCTGCAATATGGCATTCTTCAGGTAATCATGTGTCACACCTCACTCTCCACCTATATATATATACTGTCTTAACCACTATATGGGGGTTACCACATGGAGAAGAGCAAGGCCAGGATGTCCTGGTGAACCTACCTCTATATTCTGAATGTTACAAGTGATCAAGGTCCCAGGACCGAAACGTTTTCTAATATATATGCCCTAGTGTTTGCTCACGTGTCTTTCTAAGCCAGAATCTGGGTAAATGTTGAGCTTATCTAGCTTGAGTTTATATCAGTTAGGCAGACACTGGCGGTGTTTGACCCCCACACAGCTCCGGGAAGGTCAATATTTACTTAGCCGCTCCAGCGTTTATTGCGTAAATTCTATAATATTTAATTTGTATAATGGAGACATATATTTTGGATCTCTGGGGAAGTGTTTTTGGTTACCCACACAAAAAATAATCTAGTATTGAACTCAAAATATAAGTTAGGTTACGTTAGGTTTTTTTTTTTTATTACTGGATAATTGATATAACAACTCATATTATTCTAGATCAAATAAATATTAACCTCTTGTGATCTTAGCCAGACCACATCACTGAGCTTTAATACTAATATATTAAAAAGAGAAGTATGGTTTAAACCACCACCGTGAACTTCTGCACCTCCTCCCTATCCTAGCACTGATGAGGTGAATTTAATATTGAGTTGTCGCACAGTTTCTTGAAACCCTATTGTGTTTACCACTAAACTTTGGTCATACACCCCAGGTTGTGTGACCCCCAAGTTGTGTGACCTCAGGGTGTGACCCCCAAGTTGTGTGACCTCAGGGTGTGACCCCCAAGTTGTGTGACCTCAGGGTGTGACCCCCAAGTTGTGTGACCCCCAGGGTGTGACCCCAGGTTGTGTGAGACCCCAAGTTGTGTGACCTCAGGGTGTGTGACCCCCAGGTTGAGTGACACCAGGGTGTGTGACCCCAGGTTGTGTGACCCCCAGTTTGTGTGGCCTCAGGGTGTGTGACCCCAAGTTGTGTGACCCCCAGGTTGTGGCCCCAGGTTGTGTGACTCCAGGTTGTGACCCCAGGTTGTGTGACCCCAGGTTGTGTGACCCCAGGTTGTGTGACCCCAGGTTGTGACCCCAGGTTGTGTGACCCCAGGTTGTGACCCCAGGTTGTGTGACCACAGGTGTGACCACAGGTTGTGTGACCCAGGTTGTGTGACCCCAGGTTGTGTGACCCCAGGGTGTGTGACTCCAGGTTGTGTGACCCCAGGTTGTGTGACCCCAGGTTGTGTGACCCCAGGGTGTGTGACTCCAGGTTGTGTGACCCCAGGTTGTGTAACCCCAGGTTGTGAGAGCCTAGGATGTGTGTGTACTCATACATGGTTACAGGCGGGTGTGTGTAATGTGTACACTCACCTATATGTGACTGCAGGGATCGAGTCGTAGCTCCTGGCCCCGCCTCTTCGCTGGTCGTTACTAGGTCCGCTCTTTCCCTGCTCGAAAAGCTTTATCGTACCTTTTCTTAAAACTATGTATAGATACTGCCTCCACTATAACACTCCAGAGTGTTTCACTTCCTGACAACTCTTTGACTGAAGAAATACTTCATAACATCCCTATGGCTCATCTGAGTTTTCAAATTCCAGTTGTGACCCCTTATTCCTGTGTCCCATCCCTGGAACATTCTGTCCCTGTCCACCTTGTCAATTTCTCTCAGTATTTTGTGTGTGCTCACCTAATTATGGTTGCAGGGGTCGAAACTCAGTGTGTGTGTGTACTCACCTAGTTGAGGTTGCAGGGGTCGAGTCCAAGCTCCTGGCCAAGCTCCTGTGTGTGTGTGTGTGTGTGTGTGTGTGTGTGTGTGTGTGTGTGTGTGTGTGTGTGTGTGTGTGTGTGGTGTGTGTTGTGTGGTGTGTGTGTGGCAACTAATAACAAGTACTAATTAGTTCACTAATGAGCAGTGGTTGGCCTCTGATGTTTATTTACGGGAAACCAACAAAAAGCGCTGTTTTTTTTCATACTTTTTGTGGGAATTTTTATGGTAGTATAGTTAGTCTAGGTGTGTATATTGTATACTAACACAAGTTTTGTTAGTATGGTTAGTCTAGGTGTGTATATTGTATACTAACACAAGTGTTGTTAGTATGGTTAGTCTAGGTGTGTATATTGTATACTAACACAAGTGTTGTTAGTATGGTTAGTCTAGGGGTGTTTACTGCATACTTCTAGAATGATGTTGCATTGTCTGATTGCTTATATATTCCACTTTATAACTGGTGTCTGGCCTCTGGGGCCGTCTCATAATTGCTCCTGAAACTGTTCGCAGTTTCCTCAAACACTTCCTCATTCCACTAAAAAAATACTTCCTAACGTCTTCATGGCTCAGTTGTGTTTTATTTTTAACCTTTCAACTACAGCCTCTCGCACTCTTAGATAAAGATACTTTATTCCAGTATGATATAAATGTTTGTTAAGGTGAATTACATTTAGTGTGTCATGCTGATAGACCAATTTACTATGCATGTTCATTTCTACATGTCAAGATCTGTTCCTGTACAGACTTTAATCTTAAGTATCTTGTATCTCGTAATATGTCTCTACAGATTATTTCTCTTAACAAGATTTTCAGTTTACTGTTCAGTGTCTCCCCATAGTTCCTCAGCTCCTGAGACTAGTCTTTTTGCAAACTTAAAAATCTTGAGTTGCTTGAAAGACATAACTGTTATTAGGAAAACACCTGTTGTAATACGTGCTCTAATACATATTTCATTGATAAACAGTCAGATAGGTGCACTACGTTCTTAAACGTGGTTTCTAACAGATCTTCTACCGCTCTATGGACCTGTTTGTTCAGAAATTCTTTAGTTGCTTCCAACAACGTAAATCGAAATCTGCTACAATCAAGTATGTCGATTACACGTTTATTTAAGGATGGTTGAAGTATCTTGTATGGAAGTGTCCCCCCTCACAGGATTTGTCTATCGTCTGAGCAGTTTTTTCGCGGGTTGGTCACTGGCGTGCTCCCTCAGATCCCCTCGCTCCTAACTAGTCCTTTTTGCAAACTGGGAAAATCCCCGGGGCAGTTGACTATGAACATAACTGAATAAAAAAGGTGTAGGGTTAGGCTCCAATAGCATAATTCAGGTTGACATGAGACAGGTCAGACAGGTCCCCCTAGACTGGTTTAAACCAGTGGTTTCTCAGATCCTGTCCCGCCTTGGACCCGTTCGTGTTTCAGAATTTTCCCAGCTGTTAACCATGGTAAATGGAGACCATTGTCCCAGAACCAGTTAGTCAGGTAACAGGTTCCAGGAAGGGGTTGAAGGATCAGTGGTTGAAGTGGTCCTCAACCCAGGTCCCAACCATGGCAGACCTGTTAGACATGTCCCAGGCAGGGTTCAGTGTGACCCGCCATGGTCCATGTGGTCAGCCCATGGTTGACTTCCCCAGACCCGGGTTCCGCTCTGGCCTCCAGACCTGGTCCCCCCATGGTCCCCTGCATGGCCCAGGAACCAGGTGCCCAGCCATGTATCCCAACATGGTTCCCAGAATGTAACAGAAGGTCGACCATGAGTCCAACCATGGTCCCCAGACCATGGTCCCCAGACCATGGTTCCCAGACCATGGTCCCCAGACCATGGTCCCAGACCATGGTTCCCAGACCATGGTTCCCAGACCATGGTCCCCAGACCATGGTTCCCAGACCATGGTCCCCAGACCATGGTTCCCAGACCATGGTCCCCAGACCATGGTTCCCAGACCATGGTTCCATCCTCCCGTCCATCCTTTTGTTTATTCATTGACAGTTGTTTATAACGATTTAATCTGAGTTCATATAGTGTGAAATTTATGATTAATATGCACAGTAAGATATCAAATATATTTAAAACATTTGACGTTTCTTTACCATCTTCTGCACCAAAAATAATATTAAAATTTTAAGTTGAAATAATGTTACAAGATTAACTAAATTGAAATATAGGTGTAGAGAGTAACCAAGCTAATATAGCAACCTGTATAATACAACAAAATTAAACTTACATATGAATATAAAAAATAAATGAACTTAAATAAAATTCGTCAGAAAACACGACAATTGTTTCTTGGCAGGTGTTAAATTATAATAATAATAATAAATAATAATAATAATAATAATAATAATAATAATAATATCCAGACAGCGGTATACATAACATTCTTCTGCTACACCCAGCACGGGGTCCTGGCCTCCAACACCCGGGGTGAGCAAGGGAGCTACGCCCACGCCCACACCTCAACACCGGGTGGTGATGGTGGGCGGCCCAGGTGTGGGCAAGTCCACACTCATTACCCAGTTTATGACCTCTGAGTACATGTGCGCCTACGACGATTCACCTGGTAAGTGACCCCATCTCACCTGACCTTGTAAACACAGGTTCACCTATAGTCCCACTGCTTCAGCATGCATTGTAAGGGGTAACCATGTACAACTGAATACTTCAATGGACAGCATGTAATAAGGGACAATCTCGCAGCATGGTAGCGGTTCTCTCAGCAAGAGTGATAATACCAGACGATCTGGCGTTCAAGCAGCACAACAAGGTCATTGTCACACTTCCAAGGAAAATAACAGGCTAGACAACTAGAACCTCCAAAATAAGAGATGCCAAGCCACTGATGATACTCTTCAAGATACTTGTTCTCTCTAGGTTGTAATATTGCTACGTTTTAACGTCCCCTTCAAGAAGAGAGAAATTGCAGAACTGGAAATGTACAAATAAATTCACAGCTTTTATAAACACAGTCAGTCACCTAAATTGCTGGAAGCGCTTGAAGTCTCTCGAACTGTACTTCTTAGAATGTAGGCGAGAAAGGCATATGATAATTTACAACAAGAAGATCCTGGAGGGATTCATCTCAAATTTGCACACTGAAATCACTACAAACAAACACAGATCTTGGAAGACTGCAACATACCTCCGATAAAGAGCAGGGGAACGATGAATACACTGAGAACTCAATAAGTGTAAAGGGACCATGACTCTTCAACACCCTCCCTTCATGCATAAGGGTGATTGCCAACAGATCCCTAGCTGTCTTCAAGAGGAAACTTGACATGTTCCTTAAATCAGTTCCTGATCAGCCGGGCTTTGGTGCATACAGTGGACTGTAGGCGACGGGCACCAACAACCTGAGCGATCTGGCCAGCAATCAGGAGGCATGGTCTGGGACCGAGCCGCTGGATCTATGACCTCCAGAAGTTGCTACAGGTAACCTCCAGAGAAAAACTCAGCCTCGTCCCTCACCACAGGCCCGGTGGCCTGGTGGCTAAAGCTCCCGCTTCACACACGGAGGGCTCGGGTTCGATTTTCGGCGGGTGGAAACATTTGGACACGTTTCCTTACACCTGTGTCCTGTTCACCTAGCAGCAAATAGGTACTTGGGTGTTAGTCGACTGGTGTGGGTCGCATCCTGGGGACAAGATTGAGGACCCCAATGGAAATAAATTAGACAGTCCTCGTTGACGCACTGACTTCCTTGGGTTATGCTGGGTGGCTAACCCTCCGGGGTTAAAAATCCGAACGAAATCTTACCATTCCTCTTCTCGCAACTGTATAGCCATACATATATGCTGTGAGTAACAAACATGTGTAAAAGTTATCTTTATTGTTGAAACATTTCGCCTACACATAATAACAATAATCTTTATTTCTACAAGTACATGATACAACTTGTACTGATCTAACTGACATCAATGACATACTATATAGAAAGCCCCTGGTTATGCAGTGCATTACGGGCAACTTGGGTTAATTTTATCCCCAGGATGCGACTCACACCAGTACGCTAACACCCAGGTACCTACTTAGTAAACAGGGACAGCAGGTGTCTTATGGAAACACGCCCACTGTATCCACTCGTACCGGAGATCGAACCACGAACCTCAATATGTGAGCTGAGTGCACTAGCAACCGAGCTACAGGTTTGTACGTTATATACAGTTTTGAGGTTGACGGACTGATTAAATAATGTTGATCTCCTGTGCTGCTGCCTCCATGTGTTGTCACCTCTGTATGTGACTGAAGAAACTTACTGTGTAAGCCAAATTCTTCAACAATATATATACCAACTGTTGCACGTGTGTCTTACTCATCTACTTGTCGCTATTGAGAATCATTTTCATAATATATACACTACGGTATAAACATTGGTAACTGATATCGAGTGTAGAAATAAGACACGTGAGGAAAAACTAGCATAATATAAGATATATCTATCTATCTATCTATCTATTAGAAAATGTCTCGGTCTTAGGACCTTGATCAAGGTCCTAGAGCCGAAACGCTTTCTAATAAATATAGCCTAATGTTTCCTTGCGGCTCACGCTTCAGGGACAGTGACCTAGTAGCGACCAGTGAAGAGGCGGGGCCAGGAGCTAGGACTCGACCCCTGCAACCTCAACTAGGTGAGTACAACTAGGTGAGTATACACACACAACTGTGCTGCTGCACACTTCTATATGATGACTGTACAGTGTGGAACAAAAGCTAGTTGTTTTACTGTCATGTTCCATCACGCAGGATAAGGCTCAGACAACGTGTTAAAATCTGTCAGGCTCAGTTGGAAGACGAATTTGTCCCAGGCCAGAGTGTACTGGCTGGTAGAGAAACTTCAGGGCAAAAGAGAAGTCGGCAGGTTTTGGATAAATTGCTTGAGACTACAGATTCATGCAAAATGGAGAAAGAACAATATTATCAGTAAAAATGTCTTTGTAATCTATGGAAGCATTACGTATAACCATGCAAGCTGCATCTGTATGAACCATGCAACAATATTCGAATATACCGTACAAATGGTCTTCTAAGATTACGTTCAGGAAGGTAACACAAAATAGACATTTGTTAGATTTTGTCGACATCAGCCGAGGGTAAAATGTTACACGAACTCGTGAGGAAAACAAATTATCATCGAACTTGGTATAAAGTTGAAAGACAATGCAGGTGAATATGTTGATGAGGTTGAGAATACGAGTGTTGCAAAAGATTAGCAACTCGTATCACAAAGTGTTTACCACAAGGAATGTATTTTTGTTATGGTCACCTCTGATTGTCCTGAGCCTAGTACTGCAGGACACAATCAGCGAGAGAATGAGAATCATCAGAAATGTGCCTGGGACAATCAAGAGTGTTTACAATTTCTTAGAAACAATTCCAGACCGCCATACTCTTTTCAAGGATATTGAAGGATAAGATGATCAGATCCTCCCATACTGAAATCCTTGAGTGAAACAAGACCGTTATGCCGATGAGAAGCTGAGGAAGCCGTCATTGATCGGATAACGATCGCCAGAGCTTATGTTACCTCAGCTGATCACGTTGATGTGAAGACATGATGACAACACTGCACTTCTGAATGCTACGCGTAATTTCTCTCTTTTTTTATTTGGATTGTGCATATTAAACTCGAAGTGAACGGTCTCAGTAAATGCTTGCAAGAAACAGCATGGACGTTATAGTAGGCAAGAGAAATGCTGACCTCACTTAGTCTTGGTCACTGTCGAGACGAGGAAAACTTTCATCTCTTATAGAATGCAACACAGACTCTTGCCCGTAAGAGGAAAGAAGAAATAAAAGAAACTTGTTTCTCAATCAGGAAGAAAAGAATGCCAAGAAAAAAACCATCTCACGGACTGGAAGCACTATTGGTGCATCATCTGATCCTACATTTGCACATATACCAAAACAACAACAGCGTATCAATGCCGTTCATCGAAGCCTCGACGAGGCGATAAGCGAACTGCCATTGCAGCCTTCAGGAAAGGATCAAGACATTGTGCGCTTCAAGAAAGAATTGAACGACTCTGCTCTTGATATAGTGTCAGTGTTAGATTTTTATCAAGTTTACAGAGATTACTACAAGTCGAGAGAAGTGCGCTTATGTTGTAATTATTGTAATTTCAATTGTTTTCAGTGAGCTGCGACGTGTATACACGTGTGTGTGTGTGTGTACTCACCTAGTTGAGGTTGCAGGGGTCGATTCCAAGCTCCTGGCCCCGCCTCTTCACTGGTGTGTGTGTGTACTCACCTAATTGTGGTTGCAGGGGTCGAGACTCAGCTCCTGGCCCCGCCTCTTCACTGATCGCTACTAGGTCCTCTCCCTCTCTGCTTCCTGAGCTTTGTCATACCTCTTCTTAAAACTATGTATGGTTCCTGCCTCCACTACTTCAATAGCTAGGCTATTCCACTTCCTGACGACTCTATGACTGAAGAAATACTTCCTAACGTCCCTGTGACTCGTCTGAGTCTTCAGCTTCCAGTTGTGACCCCTTGTTTCTGTGTCCCCTCTCTGGAACATCCTATCTCTCTCCTCCTTGTCTATTCCCCGCAGTATCTTGTATGTCGTTATCATGTCTCCCCTGACCCTTCTGTCCTCCAGTGTCGTCAGTCCAATTTCCCTCAACCTTTCCTCGTGCGACATTCCCCTGAGCTCTGAGACTAGCCTTGTTGCAAACCTTTGTACTTTCTCTAACTTCTTGACGTGCTTGACAAGGTGTGGGTTCCAGACTGGTGCTGCATAATCCAGTATGGGCCTAACATACACAGTGTACAGTGTCTTGAACGATTCCTTATTAAGGTATCGGAACGCTATTCTCAGGTTTGCCAGGCGCCCGTATGCCGCAGCAGTTATTTGGTTGATGTGTGCCTCCGGTGACGTGCTCGGTGTTATGGTCACCCCAAGGTCTTTCTCCCTGAGTGAGGTCTGTAGTCTTTGTCCACCTAGCCTATACTCTGTCTGCGGTCATCTTTGCCCCTCCCCAATCTTCATGGCTTTGCATTTGGCAGGATTGAATTCGAGAAGCCAGTTTCTGGACCACATGTCCAGCTTGTCCAAGTCTCTTTGCAGTCCTGCCTCATCCTCATCCGATTTAATTCTTCTCATCAACTTCACATCATCTGCGAATAGGGACACTTCAGAGTCTATTCCTTCCATCATGTCGTTCGCATATACCAAAAATAGCACTGGTCCTAGAACTGACCCCTGTGGGACCCCACTCGTCACAGGCGCCCACTGTGATACCTCTTCACGTACCATGACTCGTTGCTGCCTCCCTGTCAGATATTCCCTGATCCATTGCAGTGCCCTCCCTGTTATATGCGCCTGATCCTCCAGCTTCTGCACTAATCTCTTGTGGGAAACTGTGTCAAAGGCCTTCCTGCCGTCTAGGAAAACGCAATCAACCCACCCCTCTCTCTCGTGTCTTACTTCTGTTACCTTGTCATAAAACTCCAGGAGGTTTGTGACACAGGATTTGCCTTCCATGAACCCATGCTGGTTTTCATTTATAATCTTGTTCCGTTCCAGGTGTTCCACCACTCTCCTCCTGATAATCTTCTCATGACTTTGCAACAATACATGTCAGAGACACAGGTCTGTAGTTTAGTGCCTCATTTCTGTTCCTTTCTTAAATATGGGGACTACATTTGCTGTCTTCCATTTCTCAGGTAGTTGCCCAGTTTCAAGGGATGTGTTGAAGATTGTGGTTAGGGGCACACACAGTATCTCTGCTCCTTCTCTAAGGACCCATGGGGAGATGTTGTCCGGTCCCATCGCCTTTGAGGTATCAAGGTCACTTAGCAGCTTCTGCACCTCCTCCTCGGTTGTTCGTATGTCATCCAACATTTGTTGGTATATTCCCTCTTGCTCCCTTCTGTGCTGTCTTCCCACAGCCCTTCCTGTCTTTACTGTAAAAACTTCCTTAAATCTCCTGTTTAGCTCCTCACATACCTCCTGATCATTTCTTGTGAGTTCTCCCCCTTCTGTTCTCAATCTGATCACCTGGTCTTTGACTGTTGTCTTCCTGCTGATGTGGCTATACAACAATTTCGGGTCAGTCTTGATTTTCGATGCTATGTCATTTTCATACTGTCGCTGGGCCTCCCTCCTTACCTGTGCATACTCGTTCCTAGCTCTGCAACTGATCTCCCTATTTTCGTGTGTTCTCTGCCTTCTGTACTTTTTCCATTCTCTATTGCACTTTGTTTTTGCCTCCTTACACCGTCGGGTAAACCAGGGGCTCGTTCTGGTCTTCCCATTGTTTCTGTTGCCCTTGGGAATAAACGTTTCCACTGCCTCCTTGCATTTTGTTGTTACATATCCCATCATTTCGTTTACTGGCTTTCCTGTCAGTTCTCTGTCCCACGGAACCTCCTGCAGGAAGTTCCTCAACCCTATGTAGTCCCCTCTTTTATAGTCAGGCTTTTCCCATTCAACTCCTGTTACTATCTCCACTTGCAACTCTACTACATATATATGCATATATATTCAAAGCACAGAACCACGTGGTCGCTAGCTCCTAGGGGACTCTCATACGTGATGTCCTCAATGTCTGAACTGTCCAGGGTGAACACAAGGTCCAATCTTGCTGGTTCATCCTCCCCTCTCACTCTGGTAGTGTCCTTAACATGTTGTGTGTGTGTGTGTGTGTGTGTGTGTGTGTGTGTGTGTGTGTGTGTGTGTGTGTGTGTGTGTGTGTGTGTGTGTGTGTGTGTGTGTTTGTGTGAGTGTGTACTCGCCTAGTTGTACTCACCTAGTTGAGGTTGCAGGAGTCGAGTCCGAGCTCCTGGCCCCGCCTCTTCACTGGTCGCCACTAGGTCACTCTCCCTGAACCGTGAGCTTTATCATACCTCTGCTTAAAGCTATGTATGGATCCTGCCTCCACTACATCGCTTCCCAAACTATTCCACTTCCTGACTACTCTGTGGCTGAAGAAATACTTCCTAACATCCTTGTTATTCATCTGTGTCTTCAACTTCCAACTGTGTCCCCTTGTTACTGTGTCCAATCTCTGGAACATCCTGTCTTTGTCCACCTTGTCAATTCCTCTCGGTATTTTGTATGTCGTTATCATGTCCCCCCTATCTCTCCTGTCCTCCAGTGTCGTCAGGTTGATTTCCCTTAACCTCTCCTCGTAGGACATCCCTCTTAGCTCTGGGACTAGTCTTGTTGCAAACCTTTGCACTTTCTCTAGTTTCTTTACGTGCTTGGTTAGGTGTGGGTTCCTAACTGGTGCCGCATACTCCAATATGGGCCTAACGTACACGGTGCACAGGGTCCTGAACGATTCCTTATTAAGATGTCGGAATGCTGTTCTGAGGTTTGCTAGGCGCCCATATGCTGCAGCAGTTATTTGGTTGATGTGCGCTTCAGGAGATGTGCCTGGTGTTATACTCACCCCAAGATCTTTTTCCTTGAGTGAGGTTTGTAGTCTCTGCCCCCCTAGACTGTACTCCGTCTGCGGTCTTCTTTGCCCTTCCCCAATTTTCATGACTTTGCACTTGGTGGGATTGAACTCCAGGAGCGAATTGCTGGACCAGGTCTGTAGCATGTCCAGATCCCTTTGTAGTTCTGCCTGGTCTTCGATCGAGTGAATTCTTCTCATCAACTTCACGTCATCTGCAAACAGAGACACTTCGGAGTCTATTCCTTCCGTCATGTCTTTCATAAATACCAGAAACAGCACTGGTCCTAGGACTGACCCCTGTGGGACCCCGCTGGTCACAGGTGCCCACTCTGACACCTCGCCACGTACCATGACTCGCTGCTGTTTTCCTGACAAATATTCCCTGATCCATTGTAGTGCCTTCCCTGTTATCCCTGCTTGGTCCTCAGTGTGTGTGTGTGTGTGTGTGTGTGTGTGTGTGTGTGTGTGTGTGTGTGTGTGTGTGTGTTTGTGTATGTGTCGTGGCAAATAGATAAAACTGGTCAATCAGCAAGAACTCATTTAAAATTAAGTCATTTCCAAAATTTTCTCTTATACGTTTAAAGATATATTTTTTTTCATTTATGTTACTGTAAAAACTGATAATTTTGTACCAAGAGAATCCTAGAAAATTTACCTAACCTTATTATAAGAAGAGCAATTTAATTTAGCCTAATCCACCTAAATATATTTTAGATAAATTTACAATTATTTAATAATAAACATAATGAAATATATTTTTTTTTCGTTAGGTTAAGAATAATTTAGCGAAATTATTGCACACACAAATTTTAGCTTGCCTTACTCGGCAAGAAGAGCATTGCTATTTAAGCCAAAATCCCAAGTTGTACCTATTCGGCATGACATATATATATAAAATATATATATATATATATATATATATAATATATATATATATATATATATATATGTGTGTGTGTGTGTGTGTGTGTGTGTGTGTCGTGCCGAATATGTAAAACTGGCCAGTTAACAAGAACTCATTTAAAATTAAGACCTTTCTGAAATTTTCTCTTATACGTTTAAAGATATATTTTTTTCATTAATGTTAATGTAAAAATTTTTAATTTCGCTTCAAAAGAATCTTAGAAAACTTACCTAACCTTATTATAACAAGCGCAATTTATTTTAGCCTAACCCAACTAAATATATTTTAGACTTGTTTACAATAATTTAATACTAAACAAACACAGTGAAATATATTTTTTTCGTTAGGTTCAGAATGATTTTGGCGAAATTATTGCATAAACAAATTTTCACTTGTCCTATATGGCAAGATGAGCGTTGCTATTTAAGCCAAGATCGCAAGTTCTGCCTATTCGGCACGACATACACACACACACACACACACACACACACACACATATATATATATATATATATATATATATATATATATATATATATATATATATATAATATGTGTGTATGTGTATGTGGTGTATAAAAGATTTTAACGTTAAACGCAACACATGTCTTTTAACCATCCTGTGGCCTTGCTAAGACCCAGGAACGGCTAGCGGTGAATACATAGAGATAATCAGATTTCCTCTGCTTAGTGCTGGTTGCAATCTCTCTCTCTCTCTCTCTCTCTCTCTCTCTCTCTCTCTCTCTCTCTCTCTCCTCTCTCTCTCTCTCTCTCTCTCTCTCTCTCTCTCCTCTCTCTCTCTCTCTCTCTCTCTCTCTCTGTCATACGGTGCACAGTTACCATGGTGATGGCTCCCCTCCGTTGCTCTCTCTCTCTCTCTCTTTCTCTCTGAAAGCTCTCCAACATAATATCTTTACCTTCCTACGTCTGACATTACCTCTTCCACTGATTGCTCCTTTTCATTTTGTGAATATTTTATCTTCTGGACGCCTTTGACTATCGTAGTTCTACCCACATGTGAGCGTTTATTGTCATTCTCTACGAGCAGTCAGTGACAAAATTAATGAGGTAATTACCTACTTGACCTTGTTCTGACAAACACAGGGACTCGTAAATAATCCTCAGATAACATAAGAATTTAGCACAAGTGATGGCAAATCTATAACGTTTAATATTACGTAGAAATATAATAACAGGAATAATGAATAAAGGTCCCAAAGTTTTGTCCGGCAGACATAGTATAATGGAACCGGCAAATATCTGACCAGCGTAAAAAAAGGGAATAATTTAACCAATGAATGTTTCAATGATAATCTTACAAATACTAAGGAAGGGAAGTGACAACATGTCATGTTCCAAAATATTAAAAGATGTTCAAAACTTTCTTTACCAGGCGAGAAATTAGATTATATAATAATGATACCAAGTGGATGAAGAGAAGACCAGAAGACAACACTGAAAATAGAGGTCAAAAAAAAAAAAGGAAATAATACAATTTAAACGAAATTAAGAAATTAAAGTTGAAAGGGAATCCAATACAAATCCCAAAGTTTTCTTTCAAGTATATAGGATCAAGCTTAGGGAAAAGTTGGGTCGACTTAATACTAACTCAAGGCAGCTTACTGATAATGAGAAAGGAATGTGTTAACTTTTCAACAATTATTTCCTGTCGGTCGTCACACAAGAAGTCGTAGACGAAATCCGCTGATTATTTTAAAGAACCTGAGAGGACAAAAAATAAGTAAATTTGCAGTCACTAAAGACATAATTATAAACCACTAGATCAGTTAAAAAAAATAAGTCTCCGGGATCCGACGAACTGTTCTCAGTGACTCCTAAAAGAATGCTAAATGGAACTTAGTCTTTTCACTCGGTCACTACAAACGAGTATCGTATCTGAAACAAGTAAGTCAACAATGGCTGTTTCTTAACTACATAACGGGAGATAAATTCCTACCACGCAATTTTCTCTCAACCAGTCTGACCTCAATAATGGGAAAATTATTAGAATTAATAGTGGATATGATTATACCTGGAGGGTGTTCCGGGGTCAACGCCCCGCGGTCCGGTCCATGACCAGCATTCGCGGTGGATCAGAGCCTGATTAGAAGTCACCGTGTGAATAATTCGATTAATAAGTCTCAAAATGGATTCACAACGGACCATTTTTTGCCTCGTAAGGCATCTGAGGTAGCGGATCATGATAAAGTATGTCTGCTTGGATTTCAGTAGGAAGTTTGATAGAATCACACAGAATACTGTTAAAGTGGACACATGGTATAGAATGAAAACTTCCTTCATGGATCGAGGCATGGTTGGCAAATAGGCAGCAGTCGCAAGTAGCGTTCCATAAGAATCAGTTTTAGGCCCTATGTTATTCATAATCTACATTAATCACAATAATGAGAGAATATTTACTTGACAAAGCTCCTGGAAAGCGAAACGTTGCCACAATAAAATGTCAGATTAATTGCATTTGTGTCCTTTTACTTAACAAACAAAAATAGGTGGACAAAATAAATTAAGAAGAAAATGCCACTGAACAAACAGAACACAAGGAATAGCAGTAAACAGAGTAAAGTCTGAGGCGGCTACTGTGAAAAGCTCCGTTCCACAAGGTACAGTACTCGCTCCCATCCTGTTCCTCATCCTCATATCTGACATAGACAGGGATGTAAGCCGCAAGTACCGTGTCTTCCTTTGCAGATGACACCCGAATTTGCATGACGGTGTCCTCCATTGAAGACACTGCAAGACTCCAGGCGGACATCAACCAAATCTTTAAATGGGCCGCAGAAAACAATATGAAGTTCAATGGTGAGAAATTTCAATTACTCCGATATGGAAAACGTGAGGAAACTAAAACTACATCGGAGTATAAAACAAATTCCAACCACACAATAGAGCGAAAAACTAACGTAAAAGACCCCTGATCATATCGGAGGATCTCACCTTCAAAGACCATAACATTGTTTCAATCGCATCTGCTTGAAAAATGACAGGATGGATAATGAGAACCTTCAAAACTAGGGATGCCAAGCCCATGATGACACTCTTCAACTCTTCTATTCTAGGCTGGAATACTGCTGCACACTAACAGCACCTTTCCAGGCAGGTGAAATTGCTGACCTAGAAAGTATACAGAGAACCTTCACGGCGCGCATAATTGCGATAAAACACCTCAATTACTGGGAACGCTTGAAGTTCCTTAACCTGTACTCCCTAGAAAACAGGCGGGAGATACATAATTATATACACTTGGAAAATCCTAGAGGGACTAGTACCAAATTTGCACACAAAAATCACTCCCCATGAAAGCAAAAGACTCGGCAGACGATGCAATATCTTCCCAATGAAAAGCAAGGGTGTCACTAGCACGATAAGAGACAAAACAGTAAGTGTCAGCCGTCTAAGACTGTTCAACTGCCTCCCAGCATACATAAGGGGGATTACTAATAGACCCCTGGCTGTCTTCAAAAAGGCGCTGGACAGGCACCTAAAGTCACTCCCTAACCAGCCGGGTTGTGGTTCGTACGTCGGGTTGCGTGCGGCCAACAGTAACAGCCTGGTTGATCAGGCCCTGATCCACCATGAACCCTGGTCACAGGCCGGGCCGCGGGGGCGTTGACCCCCGAAACTCTCTCCAGGTAAACTCCAGGAACATCGAAAAGATTTAGAAGGCTAATATTGTAGTTGGAAAAGTGGCAGATAAAGTTTAATGTGGAAAATTGTAAAATTCTAATTCTCGGGATTGAAAGTCATACCACTTATGTATTAAATAACATAAAACTCGAAATTAAAAACAGAAATTAGAAACCAGGACATCTATGCCTAAGCGGTCATGACAAGCGCTAAGAAATTACTAGGATTTATATCAAGTAGATTATGCTGCGCTATTTTGATTTTAATACAACGGCATGAATATAAATTATAAACGCACTGGAGAACACAGAGAGGTAACAAAACTAATCCACTGTATAAAAAAAATCATCCTTATGGAGACAGATTAAGATCCGTGAACTTGTACTCTCTTGAGGAAGGATATGACTGAAGCATACAGGTGTGAGACAGGTGAAGAAGATACATGGTCCTAAGGATATTAGACCAAGAATTAACTCGAAACAGTAGATTAAAGTTAAATAAATTTAGACTTTCTATAGAAAGGATATTAGAAAACACTGGTTTTGAAATAAGAGTTGTAGGTGAGTGGAACAACCTGCCAAGCGGGATAATCGAACAGCAATAAGACAACATTTGTAGATAATACAAATTTAAATTGGTTTTATCTGCTTAGTATTAAGAAATAGACCTTCTGCAGTGCTCGTGTTCTGCTTCTGTGAGGGAAAATAATACAGCAGCCAACAAAAACAATGGAGTGTACGGTCTGGAAACTACATAAGGTATCAGTGGCACTATTAACCTCAAAAAAAAAAAAAGAATAAACGGTCATTTTACTCTCATTTAACTCCTCAAAAAATTTCTGCCATTCTGGCATAATGGATTCTGCTCCATTTTTTTTTTTTTATCTTGAGTTTATTTAACCATTTCGGGTCCTGGAGGGCTCTGTTAGCTGACCCCAGTTGATGTAAAGGAGCCTTGTTCTGCGTTTATGGTGACGCTATGTTGACTCTGGTAATGGAGGTGTTTACGTAAACACCTCATTACTTGTCATTCCTCAGGCGCTCTGTAACTCACACGAATTTAGCACTTCCATGTTGGTATAATAATAATTATTAGGTAAAGAACAAGTCAGGGAATAAATTACCAGTATCCTCAAGATTACCAGTATCATCGAATCACCACTATCCACCTCCCTCCCGATTTTCAGTTTTTTAGTATCACAGTGTTTTAGTTTAGTTTAATATGTTTATTATGCACCCCATACCCATCCTGTGGGCGGTAGTCAAAAGATTACAGAGGTACATAATTGGTCCAGGGACTGGACTCCAAAGTTTTGATAGCTGAGCAAGTTACAGAGGTAATGAACTCACAATTTACAAAGGTAATGAACTCACAATTTACAAAGGTAATGAGCTCACAATTTACAAAGGTAATGAAAATCACAGTGTACTCCATTTCTCTCTCTCTCTCTCTCCCCCCCCCCCCCCCCCTTTCTCTCTCTCCCTCTTCCTCCCTCCCACCTTCCCTCTCAGTAATTACTGCCACTCTGCATGTCAGACCGCTGTGGGACTGATGGGTTATTTTTTCCTCAGTTTTGCCTGGTAATTACTGTTGAGTGGCTTTGAGTGTGGGTCCTCCCGTCTGCTCATTTACATACGCTCGTAAATGACTCTTTATCAAGTATTCTTCTCCTCTTCTCTCTGATTTATATACTTCCCCCCGGAGTCACGTTGTTTTATCTAATTAGTATCTGTGTTATGGCTGTGAATTAGTATCTGTGTTGTGGCTGTGAATTAGTATCTGTGTTGTGGCTGTGAATTAGTATCTGTGTTGTGGCTGTGAATTAGTATCTGTGATTAATGGCTGTGAATTAGTATCTGTGTTGTGGCTGTGAATTAGTATCTGTGTTGTGGCTGTGAATTAGTATCTGTGTTATGGCTGTGAATTAGTATCTGTGTTGTGGCTTTGTGATTTAGTATCTGTGTTGTGGCTGTGGAATTAGTATCTGTGTTGTGGCTGTGATTAGTATCTGTGTTATGGCTGTGAATTAGTATCTGTTGTTGTGGCTGTGATAATTAGTATCTGTGTTGTGGCTGTGAATTAGTATCTGTGTTATGGCTGTGAATTAGTATCTGTGTTGTGGCTGTGAATTAGTATCTGTGTTGTGGCTGTGAATTAGTATCTGTGTTGTGGCTGTGATTAGTATCTGTGTTATGGCTCGTGAATTAGTATCTGTGTTGTGGCTGTGAATTTAGTATCTGTGTTATGGCTGTGAATTAGTATCTGTGTATTGGCTGTGAATTAGTATACTGTGTTGTGGTGTGAATTAGTATCTGTGTTATGGCTGTGAATTAGTATCTGTGTTATGGCTGTGAATTAGTATCGTGTTTGGCATGTGAATTAGTATCTGTGTTGTGGCTGTGAATTAGTATCTGTGTTGTGGCTGTGAATTAGTATCTGTTTTATGGCTGTGATTGTTCTGTGTTATGGCTGCTGAATTTAGTATTCTGTGTCTGTGGCTGTGAATTGTATCTGTGTTGTGGCTGTGAATTATCCTGTGTTGTGGCTGTGATTAGGTCTGTGTTGTGGCTGTGAGAATTAGTATCTGTGTTGGTGGCTGTGAATTAGTTCTGTGTTGTGGCTGTGAATTAAGTATCTGTGTTATGGCTGTAATTAGTATCTGTGTTATGGCTGTGCATTAGTATCTGTGTTGTGGCTGTGAATTAGTATCTGGTGTTGTGGTGGCTGTGAATTAGTATCTGTGTTGTGGCTGTGAATTAGTATCTGTGTTGTGGCTGTGAATTAGTGTCTGTGTTGTGGCTGTGAATTAGTATCTGTGTTGTGGCTGTGAATTAGTGTCTGTGTTGTGGCTGTGAATTAGTTTTTTACTTGACGTTATTGTAATTTTCTTTATTTATTTGCTTCCTTATCAATGATCTTTTGTTTATTTTCTTAGTTATTAAATGATTGTATTTACTTTGTAAATGACTGCTTTGTTTATTTGCTAGGCTGTAAATATTGTCTTTCATCACATGTTAATGTTTATACACTATATGCATCTACCTATATAAGCTAACACAGGATAATTGTATTTTGTACAGCAATCCTATAAAATTTACATTAGGCAGATGTTCAATGACTCTTATTTAATGGATGAATGTATGTACTGTATATTGCAGCGTTTGTTATTGTCTTAGACATACATGACTTGCCTGATAGTGCTCCTGCTTTTCTAACTTGTGGATAGTCAGTCAAATAGTCAACCAACTCAATCAGTTACTTACACAGCCAGAACGTTAGTCTGTGAACTTGATTAGGATAGGATAGGATGTAGCTGGTAACAGTTGTTTCCTAGACAAAGTAGTGAACTTGTTCAACTCCAGAAAGGTAGTGTAATATGAATTGCGACCCCGAGTGATCCAGGGTGACTCCGGGGGATCCTGGATAACCGTAATACTGACCCCTAGGTTTGTCCCAGGTGTGGTAGTGACCTACAATCGGAAATTAATTTTAGTACTAATAGTTGTTGTCGGTGTACTGTGAAAGTACTACTACTACTAGTAGTACCAGCATTGTCAATAGTAGTGTATATTGATTGTAATAGTAGTAACAGGAGCCGTCGAGGTATATTGAGCTGAGATGACCTCTGGACCTGCCTCAGCAGGTCAGGACGACAGTAGTGGCGAGCGACGTGTGTCAGTAATCCTGGAAGGGGAAGAGGCAGAGTTGATCTTCATACGCCTTCAAGATGTCACCCAGGCTATAACTGTGAGTAGGCCTACCCCCACACACCCAGGTTATAACTGAGTAAAGGTATCGGTGAATGTCTCTTCTAATCAGAAATATGTCAATGTTTGACTTGATTTGGTTGTCCTGCGTTAAATCAACTTAATTGTCTTTTATGTACCTACAACATCTGTTCCCTCAATACTGTTGTTAAAAAATTGCATGTTATGTACACGAGGATTACGTAAAACTTATTTTCTTAAAACTTGGTCTTACTTAGAGAAAATTTTGAATTATTTTTGCCTGAGTAGGTTCTAATTTGTTTTCTTTGAAAACAGAATTGGAAAAATTGAATTGCTTTTCATGTGATAATTTATGAGTGTCACATCTGATTAGCTTCAGCCCTTCCATGCTAATTACTTACTTGACAGCGTAACATTTGAGCGAGTTTAAGCTTAATGTGTTTTTGTATTTTAGGATATTGGTCTCTTTGGTCCCTCTGGAAGATTTGAATTATATTTGATCTATGTACATCATAATTTACCATTTTCATTGAAAAAAAATGGATATTAGTGTGCAAATGATAACTTGTAAATGCCTCTTCTGATTACCTTCAAATCTTTGGCACTAATATTTACCTGCATTATCAACTCATACCGCACTCTGCTATTCCACTCGTGTGCACAGAGATACAGTGGACTGGGTTATGGAATGTTGGGATATCTTTCTCGGACTGCGCACCTACCTAAATACCTAGCAATTATTATTAGCACAGAATATATGCACTAAAGAGGTGTACGTCTCTCAGTGTGTATATACACTGAGTTTATTTTAATCCCTATTTTAAAGTATTGTTTTCTGGTGGTGAAAAGGTTACGTGCAGCTTTAATGACCCAAGCGTAGCTGACAGGCTTTAAGCCCCATTAACCAACCAACCTTCACGCTGGTGATAGCTTTTTAATGCAAGGAATACGTATCTTCTCTGACCTTTGATCAAACCTGATTACCTGCCATATTCTAGGCGCTGTATGACACCTATGGTATACACCTTGTATTGGACACAGAGACGGTTTAAAAGGACACGTGAGCAAACACTGGGACACATTATAAAATGTTTCCATCCTGGTAAGCGGTCAAGGTTCCAGTGCCGAAGTATTTGTTTAATAAATGTATCCTGGTGTTTGTTTATATGTGTTTTTAAATCTTAACTCCTGTAAGTTAGTGTTTCGCTATGATTATAATAAATTAATCTGTACCAGCTTTACTGTATTTTCTATACAAGTAAATGTTGCACGTGTGTCTTATTTTACCTGATATTTGTAAAGGTGAATTACAGTTTGTGTACATAGCAGTGAAGGCATATATTTGTGTGCTAGTGCTGGAGTATACCTGAAGTGTGTTGCGGGGGTCAACGCTCCTGCGGCTGTCCATGGCCAGGCCTCGCGGTGGATCAGGGCCTCGTCGGTGGTGTTTTCTTCACAAGGAAACAAGAAAATGTCTCCTGACGTGGGTCTTTATCTGATGTTAACCAGTGGTAAGGCGGCAAATAACTGCCAACATCTTAAGGAAAATGGACACAAATGCCCCCAGGACACCTGTGGGAAATTACCTGCATAAGGTTTACAGGGTATTACCTGAATTATTACGTTCAAGTAATCTGGATGAAATACGTGGGACTTAGTCACAGTACATTGCAGAACTGTCACTCCCTCAATGCCCACTACATCACCACTCTCACAAAAATCTAGACCTGACATTAGATTAACAATTACAATATTAAACATTAATACCAATAATGGTGAATTATAAAATAATGTGGACTGCATATGATTGGGCTTACTAAGCAAACAGAATATAATTATTGTACAAAAATTATAATGGTGTAAGTAGGAAAGAAATTTGTATTACCACTTACCATTTAATTACTGTACATGGATCACACCACAACGCATGCCTAACAAATAGAATCCTACACTGACCAGCGACAACTCTAAATGGAAGTGCTAATGGTGCACTTCTGTGTGAGTGATGACGTAGTTTTATTCCATCATCCACATGTAATTCTGGAGGTCCTGCAAAATTCCCATCCCAATTCAACAGGGGACATTAATACAGGTTCGTATTACAAATTCAGGCCAAAACACCCCAATTTGGCCTCGATAATGCTGGATTATTAGCTGAATTTTCCACAACCACCAGTGCTCGCAAATTACAAATGGCGTCTTCCCGCCCCTGTATCACTCCACGTCCGCTGCACACCCCCCTTCACTTGAAATTTCTCGAAGGGTCAAATCAGCGTCACATTTTAATACACAATTATTATATCATTCAAATTTACACATGCTGAATTTGGGAAAATTCAAAATTTTCTACCCCTTCATTAGAAACTTTTTGGTCCTTGGACACTGACACCTCTACTGAACCGTCTTCGGTAGGTGTCCTCAATCATGGTATTCGTGTCACTTTCTGTTGATGACGACCCGTTTTGCAGTTAAACATCCGCTGCCTTGACACTGCAGGACGAGTTCTACTGAGGCGAGGTATCGACGTGTCCCAATGTAAATTGGTTCAGAAAATTGTCTTCTCTTCCCTGTTGTCAGCAGCACAACATTTAGATCCAATCGCTGACCTACTGAAGTTATGTATAAAACATTTATAAAATAAAGGATTACTACAATGTAGTGTATCCTAAATACGCAAACTTGGTTAATAAGTTGTAAAAGCCTATTTACTACACGAGGGTCATTAGTATACATGTCACCTGTTCACCATTAATCAAAGCCGGGTCACCATATGGAGAAGACCCGGGCCGGAAGTACCGGCAAACCTCTAATGAATGAATGAATGACCATTAATCAAGAAGATTTTAATCTCTAAAATAAAGATTAACGTAAACTCCTTGCATATACACTATGAGATATACACTACTCTGTGTATATATCACATACACTTACAAGCGTATATCTTGATTGGTGAACGGGGCTTGAAATCTAGGCCTATATGAGGGAATCCACGAAATCTTAACTATAATCATTTTCTTAATAATTTGTATATATTTGTACCTAGCTTCATGCACAAATTCTATGTCATCATTAAAGGCTCTTGACTCATATAATGACTCCACAACCCCCCCCCCCCTCAGGCGCTGTATAATCCTCCGGGTTTAGCGCTTCCCCCTTGATTATAATAATAATAATAATATAATGACTCCAATAACATGCTCACTGGAGAAGCCAGGTATAGATACTCAAAAATCCGGGACAAAGGAATTAATGTACAATTGCTATGGATCCCATCACACATTGGATTACTCCTTCATGATAAAGTTGATATGTTAGCCAAGAAGAGTACCCAGAAGGAGAATGTAGAATATAACTTTGGTATATCTGTGTCTAGCATTAGGAATAATATTAAGAGAGAAGTAAATAATGAAAATGATTGTTATAGGAATGCAGTTAGAAGCCTGAGTAGATCTATAACCCACTATGATAACATGTGTGGAAAATACTGTATATATTTTCCGGAAATACGGTAATTTATAGGTAAATAGATGCCCTATATTGTATTTTTAAAAGAAGTATGTTATCGAAAATGGGAAACCTGCGGCTGGGGAGGTCAGTCGCCATTTTGTTTGAATTTGGACTAGAAGCGTTAGTGTAATGGGAAGAATTTTTCGTGCTCTAGAGGTTAAAATTGGGCTGACACCTCTCAAATAGGAGACGAAATTGTTGGATGTGCATTCCTGCATAACTTGAGATATCAGGCGACAGGACAGGACAACTCCAGGAACCTCAGATAAGCTGTCTAATTTATGTTTAAATTCTGGCCAGTAAATTTTTCATAAATGTAGGCAAAAGGGGGGGTCCTGTACATGACACATTAATCTCCAGTCAAATTGGTGAGTGTTATGATTAAGATATATTCTTCTGTTATATAAATGTGTTTATAATAATTTTTTAATTTAATATACAGTCCACAAATTTATATATTTACCAGCATTCCTGGTGATGTATATTTCATTTATGATTAATAGGTCCAGAGCAACTTGTGGATATGACAGTGGTAGGTATCGAAGGGGGACATTTTATGCGACCTAGGTGTCCCAAATTCCTACTTGTCTAACTGATAAATAATAATTATCTTTGTTCATTTACTGTTATGTATATAATGATACATTCAGCTAAATGTAATTTTCCACAACATGAACGTAGATAAATATGTTTATGGAGCAACTTGCGATGTGAACAACGACTGATGTTTTTAGTGG
>NC_069400.1:4164613-4187111 GCF_026875155.1 Cherax quadricarinatus | reverse complement strand
ATACAATTTTTTTGCCTTCTTATCAGGCTGGTTAGGATGACGAGTAACGTTTTGTTTGGTCTCTGTTTATGTGACCCATTCTGTACTGTTTTTATATCGGGTGTTTTGTATTTATGATTTGAGAATGCTGGGTGTTACCCAGGACTGTTCAGTCTCTTAGCTGTCATCTTTTAGTTTTTTTAGGGCAGTGCTTGTTATAGAGGTATTGGGTCTTTTAGAAAATTATTAAAACTCGTCAATATCTGTATAGATTTCTAGCTCAGTGTGCCAGTCAATGTTGTTACTGCGTGTGAATTTTTATTAATGGCTGCCTCATTGTGAAGTCTGAAGGTGACTTAGTAGTGTCTTGGGTATTTTACCAAGATTGTTATGAGGAAGTAGGGTATGGTCTGTGGTATTATCTGTAATTATGCTGATTTAGTAAATATTGGCAAATTCAGAATGTATCTATTTTGATTACTTTAATCAAATGCATTGATAAGTTCTATTCAACTAATTAATAAACAACAATTATATTTTTTTTTTTTTTTTTTTTTTTTTTTTTTTTCAACAAGTCGGCCGTCTCCCACCGAGGCAGGATACGTCCTCATCCAAAACACCATCCATTCCCTTTAACTTTTTAAGAGAATGACTACTGTATGATTAAAAAAAAAAAATAAGTAATGAAAAGAATACATTAACTAACCCCTCCACTCTTTGGTAGGAAGACAATCTGATGAAAGGAATATCACGTACAAGTTCATTGTATAATCTCTCTTGGTCAAGAACAATGATGACATCAACTTCAAATGCCTGAGCAACGTGTGTCAAGCTCTTGTAGCCTTCATCTTTAACCCAGCCACAAGTGTTGATAATAACTCCAGAAGCTGCTACTACAAAAAACAAGAAAAAGGAATTAGCAATCATAATTACTATAAAAAACATAATCATGAATAATAAGCAGAGTATGGAAGAAACTTTAAGAATACAGTGGACCCCCGCATAACGATCACCTCCGAATGCGACCAATTATGTAAGTGTATTTATGTAAGTGCGTTTGTACATGTATGTTTGGGGGTCTGAAATGGACTAATCTACTTCACAATATTCCTTATGGGAACAAATTAGGTCAGTACTGGCTCCTGAACATACTTCTGGAGTGAAAAAATATCGTTAACCGGGGGTCCACTGTACTTTTTCAAATGTGCACTTACAGGGTTTTTTCAGTGTCAACTATAGATGTCCCTCATTTTTACACTGTAAATGCATTCCAAGTCAATGGCAACTATACTATTCTTAATCAGGCCTTAAACTATTAATTTTGCATAAGAAGATTGAATGAATAATGGTGAATGTGTTATCTCTTTTTTGGATCAATCTACCTCAACGGGAGATGGCCGGTGCATTAAAAAAAAAAAAAAAACAGACTCTTCAGTGTGTCTTGAATACCATTTTGAATACATGTGGTAAATGTAAAAACAAAACAAATTAGCAAAAGAAATACAGGTGGAGATATTGCAGTTGGAGGGGCATCTGAACTGTAGTATTGGCAAGCCTCTGGCAAGACAGTGATAGAGTGAGCAATGATGAAAGTGTTTCTCTTATTTTGGGTCACCCTACCTTGGTGGGAGATGGCCAGTGTGAATTTGCAAAAAATGAGGGAACATGTATACATCTCAGGAATGGTATGCAAACACTTGGTGTGAAGCAAACCTTTATTATAGATATCTATAATTAAAGGATTGTTCTGCAATGAGTGCATTTACCATACCTGTCAACAGTATCTGCCATCCTTCACTCAGGAATCACTGTATCAGATTATCTGCTACACCACCAGATTTAGACCACCCCACTGCTTTTAGCCCAGTCTTGCCTCCTTTCCCCAATCAATGTTCCAATTTATTCTCCTTAACCCTTTGAGTGGATGTCATATAGATTTGCATTATTGATGCCAGGGATCCCTCAAGTAGCTCTACATTTGGAGAACAGTTCCCTGTGATAAGCAGTGAGCAGTAAATTTTGGCCCACATACGAGAATGGCTCTGCACGGCGAGTGTATACAGTATAAAAAAAATAGCAACTTGGTGTCTTCTTGGTTTTTATGGCTTACTGACTGATTCTTGATATCTTTTGATAGAATGGAAGATATACTACTAAATTTGTTAGTTTTCAGGACTAGAAGTAACTTAAAATTGGGATCTAAGTAAAAGAAATATTAAATTTTTGCCAATTTCCCTTGAAAAGAGATAGGTCTCTTACATCCCCTCCCCCCAGTCTGTTTTGTGGCTTTTTAATAGGTCCTGATTTAATTACAGCCTCTCCTCACTTAACGACCGAGTTCCATTCCTAAGACCACGTCGTTAAACAAATTCATCACTAAGTGAGGATCATACTATAATGGTACCAAGTTTGTCTCAACCATCTTTGATATTGTTTCTGTCACCTTTGCACCATTTATAACATTTCTGGTATATTTTTAAATGTTGATAGAATAGTGTGCTGTATATTGAAATAAACAGAATAGAGGAAATCAGCTTTAATATACATTATTTAGGTACGAATACTGGTCAGAGAGCCCGTCATAAGTCCAAGGCGTCGGTAAACAAGTACGTCGCTAAGTAAGGAGAGGCTATTGGGATGCTATAAACCATGACCAATCATTCCTGGTTATGTTTTATCTAACAGGGAAAATCCTCAACTTCTGTGATTATGAATTCAAAATTGATAGCAAGAATGTGGCTGAATCGAGCAATGAAACTGGCTTAAATAGGAATCAGAGTGAGAGAAAACACCAGGCATAAATTGTGCCCAGATCACTAACTTGTGCCTGCATAATTCCATAACTTTTCTATCAAATTTTGCACTGTTGGCATCATTACCTTCAGAAAAAGATTCTCTATCATTTCAGAAGTTTTTTAACCCTTTGACTGTCACAACCCCAATTCTGAAACTGTCTCAGTGTCGCAAAATATTCGGGAAAAAAAAAATTTTCTTACCAAAATGTTAAGATTAACTTGCTGATTGTTTTAAGCCCCCCCCCCACCCCACCCCCCAAAAAATTGCGTGTGGCAACAGCGGTGAATGCCACTCACCCGGTAAAATTATTTTTACTTTCATTCAAAGGTTTCTTGTGTATTTTCCAATATTTTACTTTTTCAATTAACTTACGTGGCCTGTGAGACCAAATGGTGCAATGTACATATATACACTTGTTGTATGGAACACAATAACTGCACAAACATTATCATTATATTGTTTACAAAACTTGTTTACACAAACCAACAATACAAAAAGTTGTTTATTACTATTGTTCTATAATATATATAAAAATGTACAGTCACTGGACACTTTCCTAGAAGTGCTGCAGCTTGTAGAACTCTTTGAACATGGTGTTATACACAGTCCTGTTTTACACTCCTCACACATAAAATGAGTGTCTCTGCATTTTTGTTGGCAGGTTGTTGTGGTTGTGGAAGTTGTTGTGGTTGTGCAGGTTGCTGTGGTTGTGAAAGTTGTTGTTGCTGTGGTTGTGAAAGTTGTTGCTGTGGTTGTGAAAGTTGTTGTTGCTGTGGTTGTGCAGGTTGTTGTGGTTGTGAAGGTTATTGTGGTGTGTGAGTGGTTGAAGCTGGCCTTTCTGTGCATGTGCTGAGTCATGTACCCAGGCTACCAGCCTGGTTACATAACATAGCATTATACCACCACCTGCTACTGCATGTATATACCATCCCAATTGTAACATTACCCATACCTTCCTTCCTTACATCTTCTTTCCTTCCTTCCTTCCTCTCATCTCTTCCTTCCTTCCTCCCTTTCTTTCTTTCTTAATTCCTTCCTTCCTTCCTTTCTTCCTTCCTTCCTCCCTTTCTTTCCTTCTTTCCTTTCTTCCTTCCTTACTTTTCTTCCTTCCTTCCTTCCTTCTGGTATCCTGGGCATTGCTTTCGGTCACAAACTCCTCAAAACCATGAAATTCATCTTCACTGACCAGATTCGCCGGGGAGTCAGATATTTCTTACCACTAGGCATGCTGAACAAGGACTACTGAAATGGCATTCCCACAATGCACCACTGACTCCCTGACTTTTTTTATACTGCACACACACTGACCATGGAGACCCATTCTCTCACATGTGGGCCTACCAGCTTTCTCCCGCTTGATTTGAAGCCGCTAGTATTTTGGCGTATTAATACGTCAAAAACGTTGGCTCATAAGACGTATGTATACGGTCAAAACAGTCAAAGGGTTAAATGTGGACACAGAACAATATTAATTTCAGGGGTCTGGACATAGAAAGGGTTAAGATTAACACCTGCTCAATGTCTGAGTTATGTGGACACTACCACCAAAATACTAGGTGGAACAGAAGCACGGCCTTTGACAGTATTTCCATCATGTTTCAAGTAGGTCAAACTTAAGCTATTTGCCATGAAAGGATATAACAAAAATGGTATATTGCAAGTTCACTGTTGACAGGGAGGGGTGTATAGGCTATCCTAGGAAATATATCCACAATAGCATACTCTTATTTAGTTCCTGAAAACTGGGTTATAATGAAAATAAGCTGGGTCAGGGTGTCCCAAGGTTATCAGAATTGAGGGTATCCATCTATATTTTTTTCACAACAATATCTACCAAAAAATATACAATGTTCACAACATATGTTACCTTTTCTATTGCCAACCATTTTGTCTTGAACTGTGGCTGCCATTCTAGACACCAGGATGTTGTAAAATGTCAAATTGGCTAGTGGGACTAAGTGTCCAAAGTTGTAGACCAAGGGAGCCTCCTGAGAGAAGCCTTCACCTACTGAGGCAGCACGCTCAACCAGTATAGCCCCTAAAAAGATAAAAATTATAGTTTATATTTAATTTATATTTCAATCTCAATGTTCAGGTGATAAGCCTCCATACATCCAGCTTGGCCTAGAAGGGCCACAGCAATTCTCTCCACACAACACTTCCATGTCAACCAGCAACATGAATAAAATGTAAATTTATAGATTTTCACATGTACTACTATGTACTGTATTAACAATATTTAAAAATTTTAATGCATTTTGGCATTTTTAGCAGTGACCTGGAATGCAACCTGATACTCCCATGTCTTATTCACTTTTACAAACATTGTTTTACATACGATGAATTTCACTAATACATCCATATATTATGAGCGTTGTTTGTTACTACTTAACTAATGCATGTACTACTGTACAAGCCTCTCCTCACATACAATGATTCCATTCCTTATACCACGTCAGCAAACAACATTCCCATCGTCTAAAAAACGAGGAGCACTACGAATAATGGTAGTGGGTTTACGTCCAACCGCATTGATAATGCCTTAATTCACCCCTGTGCAACCATTTATAACATTTTTAGTAAATTTTTTAAAAATATATACAGTATCGTAACTGGTATACACAGCCTCTCCTCACTAGCAAAGTAACTCGTTTACCGATCCTTTTGACTACGACGGCTCTCTACCAGTAATCACAACCGTAAATCATGTTAAATTAAGCTGATTTCCTCTATTCTGTTTATTTCAATATACATTACACAGTAAACTACAGTTATAAAACATTAAAAATATACCAGAAATGTTATAAATGGTGCAAAGGTGACATTAAAACAATAGAAAGAATGGTGACACAAACTCACTACCATTATATAAAGTTCCTCACTTGGCGTAGAATTTCCTTTAACCCTAAACGTCCAAACGTATTAACACGTTTTTTTTTTCAACATATGAAAGTATGTGAAAAAATGTAGATCTTCCTTTATTGTTATTTTATCCGGTAGGAGCAAGAGATGAAGCATCGTTACGCAGAAACTTAGATGCGTGTGCGATTCTGTGTGAGGTGTGTCAGGTCCCTCTACTCTCTCCAGTTAGGCTACTTATGGTCATCCGTGGGGGTGTGGTATATGCAGGTCACGGGAGAACGAACGCGTGTGTGACAAGATGTTTACTATCGTGTTCAAGATCAGCCTCTCCTCACTTAGAGAACACTGAACTCCTTTGTTAAGTGAGAAGGCTATTGTAATAAACAAACAAAGAAATCTGCTCTAATATAATAATTTTAAGGTAGGCATACTGGTCAGAGAGCCCTCGTAAGTCGAGTCGTTGAACGAGTACGTTGCTAAATGAGAGAGCGGAATGTGTAGAACAAACTCATATCAAGTGACCACTGATTACACCTTTGAAAACCCATTATATTTTTACCGTAAATCTTACCTATAGTGCCTGGAAATAGCAATAGATCCTTTGACCACACCAAAATCCACGAATATGGTCTGCGTCCCATACGCACAGCATAGTTTTTTAGAAGAATTCGGCATCAGTTGATTTTCCTACATCTCCAGGTCCCACAATCATGTAACTGCCCTCTAGTGTCTTCTCCACGATCATCCTTCATCAGAATGTTTTCGTAATCGTTCTAAACACGCATCTATTAATTACATAACCTGCCATAATAAAAGCAGGACAAAAATTTTAAAACTTATCTGATGCTTAGCTATTACAGTGTATCATCTTCTTCAATAGATATTATATCCACTAGAATTGTACAGTACGTTATACAGAAAATCAGTACAATACTAACCATTCTATACTATTTCTAGATTGCAATGTATGACCTTCTGTATTTCCTGGGGACTTTGAGAGAACAACCATGCCAGTATACACACACCTTGGCACGGAGAAGAAATATAAGCTTGTCTGGTGCCAGCTCTGTTCCAAAAACTTCTGGCTTTTTCCACTTAATAACTGTTAATGTCAAAAAAAAAAAAAAAAAAAATCGCGAATGCGCAGTAACCACACTTGAAATACCTATTAAATGGAAAACAAGCCAATACATGGTTTTGAACATCAAGTGTTTAGAAAAATAAAATTTTTTTTTTACATAACCCATTTATTTGATATAATTAATACAGCATTATTTAAAACATTATGGTTAAGATAGAAACAGAAAAAAATATGTCTACACTCATTTAACGTAGGTGCAATTGATTTTTCATACTGTAAAGCACAATTTTAAAATTAACTAAATAAATTGTTTGGAAATGTTTTACAAATAAAAGTCCTACTGTGTGTGCCTTGGCAAAAAATATAATAGTTTTGTTCCTATCCAAATTGTGTCTTACTATACAAGCCCATTTTGATTTTCAAAACGTTATAGATAAGTTTATGTAATGCACTGCTCCTCAGCCACTCATTTTTGTTAAATCTGGTCACACTTTGTGTTTTCTGCCACACGGTAAGAATACCCATTGAAATGAAGAAAGAGATCATTGATAAGTATGAAAGTGGAGTGCGTATTGCCGACCTAGTCAAGTTGTACAAGAAACCCCAATCAACCATCGCTACTATTGTGGGCACCAAAAAGACAATCAAGGAAGCTGTTCTTGCCAAAGGTTTAACTGTGTTTTCGAAACAAAGATCGCAAGTGATGGAAGATGTTGAGAGACTCTTATTGGTGTGGATAAATGAAAAACAGCTAGCAGGAGATAGCGTCTCTCAAGCGATCATATGTGAAAAGGCTAGGAAGTTGCATGAGGATTTAATTAAAAAAATGCCTGCAACTAGTGATGATGTGAGTGAATTTAAGGCCAGCAAAGGTTGGTTTGAGAGATTTAAGAAGCGTAGTGGCATCCATAGTGTGATAAGGCATGGTGAGGCTGCCAGTTCGGACCACAAAGCGGCTGAAAAATATGTGCAGGAATTCAAGGAGTATATAGAAACTGAAGGACTGAAACCTGAACAAGTGTTTAATTGTGATGAAACAGGCCTGTTCTGGAAGAAAATGCCAAGCAGGACCTACATTACTCAGGAGGAAAAGGCACTCCCAGGACATAAGCCTATGAAAGACAGGCTTACTCTTCTCATGTGTGCCAATGCTACTGGTGATTGCAAAGTGAAGCCTTTATTAGTGTATCACTCTGAAACTCCCAGAGCGTTCAGGCAAAAGAATGTCCTCAAGGATAATTTGTGTGTGCTGTGGAGGGCAAACAGTAAGGCATGGGTCACTAGGGAATTTTTCTATAACTGGTTACACCATGCATTTGCCCCCAATGTGAAAGATTACCTAACTGAAAAGAAATTAGAACTTAAGTGCCTCCTGGTGTTAGACAATGCCCCTGGTCATCCTACAGACGTGGCAGAGCGACTTTATGGGGACATGAGCTTCATTAAGGTGAAGTTTTTGCCTCCTAATACCACTCCTCTCCTGCAGCCCATGGACCAGCAGGTTATTTCCAACTTCAAGAAACTGTACACAAAAGCTCTGTTTGAAAGGTGCTTTGTAATGACCTCAGAAACTCAACTGACTCTAAGAGAGTTTTGGAGAGATCACTTTAATATCCTCAATTGTGTAAACCTTATAGGTAAGGCTTGGGAGGAAGTGACTAAGAGGACCTTGAACTCTGCTTGGAAGAAACTGTGGCCAGAATGTGTAGACAAAAGGGATTTTGAAGGGTTTGAGGCTAACCCTGAGAATCCTGTGCCAGTTGAGGAATCCATTGTGGCATTGGGAAAGTCCTTGGGTTGGAGGTTAGTGGGGAGGATGTGGAAGAGTTGGTGGAGGAGGACAATGAAGAACTAACCACTGATGAGCTGATAGATCAACTTCAAGAGCAAGAGGCCAGACCTGGGGAAACTGGTTCAGAGGAGGGGAGAGAGAAATTGAAGAAGTTGCCTACTACAAAGATAAAGGAAATCTGTGCAAAGTGGCTTGAAGTGCAAACCTTCATGGATGAAAATCACCCTCACACAGCTATTGCAAGCCGTGTTGGCAACCTGTACACTGACAATGTTGTGAAACACTTTAGGGAAGTGATAAAGGAACGAGAGGTACAGGCCACTATGGACAGATATCTTGTGCGAAAGAAGTCCAGTGACTCTGAAGCTGGCCCTAGTGGCATTAAAAGAAGGGAAGTAACCCCAGAAAAGGACTTACTACCTCAAGTCCTAATGGAAGGGGATTCCCCTTCTAAACAGTAAGAAGATAATGCTCTCCCCTCCTCCCATCCCATCAATCATCACCAGATCTTCAATAAAAGTAAGTGTCATGTAAGTGTGCATGCCTTTTTCAGTTTGTGTGTATTAAAATTAATATTTCATGTGGTAAAAAAAAATTTTTTTTCATACTTTTGGGTGTCTTGCACGGATTAATTTTATTTCCATTATTTCTTATGGGGAAAATTCATTCACATAACGATTATTTCGCATAACAATTACCCCTCTTGCACGGATTAAAATCGTTAACCGGGGGTCCACTGTATTTGAAACTTAGTACATAAGTAAATTTTTATCATTTTATATGGACAAAAATTTTCTGTAAAACAAAATGTAATAACCTACAAAATCTTACCTTCAAGTCCAACAGACCTTTTTTTTCCTCAACTTTCTAAACGAAGTTCACAGTCTGGGTTCTAACTTGAATTCTTTTTCATCATTTTGCCTGAATCGTCATCAACACTACTGACAACTGCAGAACAAATCAAAAAGTAGTGTGTCCTAAATTATGTTTGAACATTTCTTACAAAACTTTATCACTAGATGACACCATCTGTACTTCATAAACATTACCCAAGGTCACTTATCATAGTTAACTTAAGTTATAAATTAGACCAATCAATGAATTTTGAAAACCTTATGTTCAAACACTTTGTTATGTAATCTTAGCATTCACATCATATCCTTAGTTAAACAATGTGAAGTACAATAATATTTAGGTTGGTTGTATCACATAAAAAAAAAAAAAAAAATATTTTTTTAAGTATTTTAGCATTTAGTTGCCAGCCTCTTTGCATAACTATGGACTATTTCATGTGAAAAAACTACTAAAGATAAAACCTCTGTAACACAAATGTACTCCTTGGAAAATAAATTTTAGTTGTTATATTTATTTATTACTGTATGGACTTTGTTCCACTGTTATACTATTTTTCCTCAAGAAGGGGAAGTGGTAGTGGTAGGGGAGGGTGTATTGAAGGTGGTAAAGGATGGTAGTGATGGTGTAAAGATGGTAGTGATGGTGGTAGAGGTGGTACTGATGGGGTAAGGGTGGTAGTTATGGTGGTACGGGTAATGGTGAAAAAAAGAATGGTAGAGATAACCGCCCCCTCCCTTCCCCTACCTCACCAACTTCCATAAGCCAACAAGAATTCTCAATAAATGTAACAGTGATTTAAATGATGCATCTGAATAATAGTGAGATGAGAGAGCACTTTAGTAACAAGTCTTCATCTGTGGTTACTTCCCTTCTTTAAAGATTTCCCCTAAAATGGAACATGGTTCTGTCACTGAACATGTTGCAGATATGTCTTGTTTCAGCTTGCTCAAGGTGATATTTTTCAGCAAATCCTGCACCTATACCACACTGCACAATCTCCTTAATCTCTGAAGGAAGGCAAATCCACCATCCACCACCATCCCCAGCCATCCACCAATACTATCCATCACACCACCCATCCCCAATCACCACATGGTAATTTATTTCACAGTACACACTTAATCAACATGCACCAAACACAATAATTAATTGTGAAAATGTTAAATGATCACGCAGGTTAGTGTTTTCCTCAAGCATAAACAAAGCCAACTGCTCACGACACTCCATCGAGGAAGCGGGACAGAGTGAGCAGGTGGACAGGTCCGGTACCCGATGTCGAAAGACAGCAACGTTTGATAGACAAAACTGGTTAAAAAAAAAGCAGCCGAAACTCAAATCTTTGAAGTCATACGTTTGAAACTCGGTTCCATTTGTATATAATGTGAGGGTGGTTGCAAGATGGGGTTACGAATACCTAAAACACTATGTCGATAACTACCGAGACAGTTCCTACTAGTCACCTTGCACCACAGAGGTGGCGAGCACTCTATGTACCATTAAGCAGCACACGAATATTTTAAGAAAGTAATGAGTGTAACACTATATGCATTTTATCCGCTCTAGGGCTCTTTAAATCGAAGTATATTACTGTGGGTGGGTTGTGTTGGGTGGCCCTGGCTGTCTACCAGTCCTCCCCACACCTAACGCTTAAAATAAACACTAATCACGCTCACTCTACACTGGGAACTACAAACCTAACCTGCTGTATAAGTGGGCCCAACTGTATATTAGCGCTGATTTCCTCAATTCGTTTATTACAATACATATATAATACACACTGAGTTACCTGGAAAAATGTTTGGGGTTCAATCCCGCACCCGGTCTGGACCAGGCCTCATGTGATCAGACCTGATCATCCAGCGTTACTGCCGGCCACACCCAACCTGTGTATGAACCACACCCAGCGTGTCAGTTAAGACTAAGTACCTATCCATTGTCTTCTTGTAGACAGACAGGTCAACTGGTAAACTCCCTTAGTATGCTGAAGGCAGGTGAATACTCTTGGCCCCCTGACACTTACTGTGTTGTCTCTTATCAAACTAGGCAACCCTGCTATTTCATTGGGGAGATGTGGCATTGTCTGCCGATCTATTTCGTTTCATAAGGAGTGATTTTCGTGTGCAAGTTTTTGGTACCAATCCCGCTAGGATTTTCCCAAGTGAAATGATCGAGTATCTCTCCCCCTGTGTTCTAGGAGTACATGTGAGGAATTTTGTGTGTTCCCAGTAACTGAGTATTTTACAGGCATCAATGTTTTGTGAAGTTCTCAGTACACTTTCTAGGATCAGCAATTGCCCTGCTTTTATAGGTGCTGGTTAGTTGTGCAGCAATATTCAAGCCTAATAGAACAGGTGACCTAAGATGTCATCATGGCTTGGCATCCCTATTTTGAAGGTTTCCTCATTATCCATCCTGTCATTTTTCAAGTAATATGACTGATGCAATGTTATGTCTTGAAGTGAGATCCGCTGACATATCACTCCCAGATCTTTTACGTTTAGTTTTTTGTCCTATTGTGAAGTTGGAATTTGTTTATACTGGAACAGAGGCTTTTCACTGAAGCCACCTCAGACGTTACTCTGTTACGCTACTCTATGTGTTCTATTTGTTAGGAAAAAACAGTTCCACCTACCACAAATCCCTGTTATTCCTTTATCACACATTTTTGTGCGCTATTACACCATGGTCACCCTGGCAAAGGCTTTTGCACCTGTGTATACTACATCTGTGTTTGTTCACTCTAGAGCATGCAGACCTGTCATAGTGTCCATTAAGTTAGGACAACAGGAGCAACCTGCTCTAAACCCATGTGCCCTGGGTTGTGTAACTGGATGGGAATCGAGATGGGTGCGACCTTGCTTCTTATAACCCTTTCAAAGATTTTTTTGATATGGGACATTAGTGCTATCGTCGATATTCTTTCTATATGCTGTACACCCCCTCTGTGGAGTGGGGCTATGTCGTGTTTTTTTAGCACTGTGGTACCCTGTGTCATGCTTCCCTCTCCCTAGAAGTTAAAAGCACATACAGGGCTTCTTGCAGTGTCTTGATGAACCTGAGTTCTGTGATTTTGGCCATGGCAGAGTGCATGCATGGTCATTTATCACCTTTTCCAAAGTCCATTTGGGTGGTCATGGTAATATCCATATTTTGAGTCTGCAAAATCTGTGTCTCACTCATAAAAAATCATTTAGATCTCAACCTCAGTCCTGGTTAGCCTCGCTAAAAACCGAGTCATACTGGACTTGAGTAGCTCACTCATTTCCTGCTGTTATCTGTGTAAACCCATCTCGTTTAACCCCATTTTGAACGGTTTCGGTCATAAATACACGTCTACCGAGCCACCGTGTTTTT
The DNA here is from genome assembly GCF_026875155.1 of Cherax quadricarinatus. Classification (NCBI taxonomy): domain Eukaryota; kingdom Metazoa; phylum Arthropoda; class Malacostraca; order Decapoda; family Parastacidae; genus Cherax; species Cherax quadricarinatus. The sequence continues at coordinate 4,174,392 of NC_069400.1, read as the reverse complement.
ACATATACGTATACATAAACTCTAAATCTAGCAGCTTCAAATCAACAGGAAAAGATAGGAGGCTCACATGTGTGAGAATGGGTCGTGTGGTCAGTGTGTACCATATAAATAAAATCCTGCAGCACCAGTGCATTAGAAAAAAAAAACCTGACCGTGTTTTTTGGATTAAAAACACGTGACCATTTTGCCTTGTATTTTCTGTATAGTATTTATGGTTGTATTCTGTTTTTCTGGTCTCATTTGATAGAATGAAACATTTATAGAAACAGAGGTGATTTGATTGTTTTTAACTAGAAAAAAACTTGAAATGAACTCAAAGTAGGGGAACTGTTTGATTTTTTGCCGATGTTCAAAAGTAAACAATGACGTCATTGTCCAATAAATATCAACTAGCCATTCTAATATGCAGTCATGAATGGGTTGACACTATTTATACAAGTATTAGAATATTGCAGTAGTCTGCATAACAGTAAATCTTCTATTTTTTGTTTGAATAAAAATTCAAAACAGAAAGCAAGAGTAATATCAGAGGGGCTAGAAGCATGACTGATGAAAAAAGAAAATGTTATTTTAGAGCCGGTAATGTCTGCATTGTTCATTCTGGGCCCTATTTTGAAACTGGCATATTTTTTAATTTGCATGAAATTGGCCAAATTGCAAATTTCTGACCACGTTATTGGGTAGTTGAAATCAGTAAATGGGCAGTTTCTTGTATACTCAATCGATAGAACAAATGGAATTCTAAAGAAATAGCTATGAGTTTGGTCGACTGGAACAATGGAATTAGCCGAAAATAGGGCTCAAAGTGGGCGAAGTCGCTGATTCATAAATATTGCCGAGGTCACTAACCTCGTGAGAGCATAATTCCGTAAGTTTTCCATCAAATTTCGTTCTTTTGGTGTCATTACCATCGGGAAAAGATTCTCTATCATTTCATAAGAAAAAATAATTTTTTTTTTTTTTTCAAAAATTTTTTGACACCAGGTGACACCTCAGGGTTAAGTAGGAGCCCAATACTGGATGTTACTGTCGACTTTAATTTGGTATAAGAAAAGAAATATTTTGGGTTTCTTTCACTTTCATTTATGGCTTTCAGTTCTTCCAGCATTTCTTGACTCCTGTAAGATTCCTTTAGCTTTAGTTTGATGTTTGCTATTTCTCTGACCAGTGTGTCAGTATAGCTACTGAATCCCCTTATATGTATACTTGTGTAGTATATTGTGGATCGTATCATCCATGTATATATCTAGGCTTCCTGGTCAGTAGGCTCAGTGACTAGCATGTGTGACGTCACGTGGCGCTGTTGTGACCCCTTCGCGCCTGGGATCCTTCTCAGTTCCCGTCAGACCTACCAAGCAGCTACAGGCAGGTTGGGCCTCCCTCTTCACACTCTGCCAATATATGTGTTACCATCCAACAAGTGTGCTTAACTCCAACCATCATATCTCCTACGAACCCCCACTACAAATGGTGCCAGCGGAGGGCCTGTAATTCTGTCGATTACAGCGATTTCTGGAGATAAATTTCTACTGAGCCAATCGCCATTTTGTGACACTTAGGCCTCCCAAGACGGGTGATGCTCAACATCCCAAGCCAGCTACCCCAAGCAAGCGTTCACCAGCCTATTGCTTCCTACTTACTGATCAGTCTCTGTGTATTAGCGTTTTATTTGCTTATTTGCATTACTTCCGAGGGGTTGACCCGGGTTTGCAAAGTAAGCCAAGCCACCAAGCCAGTCTGTGGGGGGGGGGGGGGAGTCCAGCCCAGCCCTACACCATCCAGCCTGTCTTAAACCAGCCTTGCCAGCGAGCCAGCTTTCCACCCCTGCTGTGCTCATCGTTACAAGTTATCAAGCCAGTCTGTGTGAAGGGTTAAGCCAAGCCAGCCAGCAACTAACCCAGGTGACTTAACCCAGTACTCAAGCAAGCCATGTGGGTCCAGTCTTCTCCATTATTATTATTATTATTATAATCAAAAAGAAGCGCTAAACCACAAGGGCTATACAGCAGTCTTCTCCATTGCTTTGTGCTTCCAGTTCTAGCTGTTCTGAGTGCTTTATCATCCCTGTGGTGTTGTGGTATTTTGTGGGTTTTTAAGCCAGCCTGGATTAGAATATTTTCGTGCCTAGTGTGGGTGTCAAGTGGCTTATGCCGTTCATTCCATAGGCCCATGCGGTGTCTCAGCGTGGCTGCCTCAAGCACTCACACCACCATCACTACCACTGTAATTTTTACCCTTATCACGGGTCCTAGCACCTTATTTTACGGACCACATAGGGGGGTCAAGAGACAAGAGTGTTCCTACGAACCCCCACTACAAGTGTCTCCCTACCTCCTATTACAGATATACTGGCCTCTTTTAGCTGCTCTGTTATTCTTAGCCTTCGCTTGTATAGGGACCGCCTTTCTCTTTCTAGTTTACATCTTCTCCTTCTCAAGTGCCACGGAGTTAATTTGTTCTAGACAAAGGTTTGGACCTGTGTTGCTTAAGCTATCTTCCCAGTTTATATCATTTAGGACCTGGTTGACTTGGTCCCACCTTATGTTTTTGTCACTGAAGTTGAATTTGGTGAAGGATCCCTCGTGACTTATCGCATTTTGTCTGTCTGGGGCCCCCCCGCATGCACGTCTGAACCTCTATTATGTGATATGAGTACAGTGGTACCTCAAGTTTCAAACAGCTCCCAACTCGAACAATTATGTAAGTGTATTTTTGTAAGTGCTTTTGTAAGTGTATTTTTGGGGGTCTGAAATGGACTAATATAATTTACATTATTCCTTATGGGAACAAATTCGTTCAGTATTGGCACTCGAACAACCTTCTGGAATGAATTAAGGTCGTAACTCAAGGTACCACTGTATATTGCTTTTGATATGGTAATATTTCATATCAGATCATCATTATTAGTGAAGATGAGGTCCAGTGTATTCTCTAATCTTGTAGGCTCTATTATTTGCTGGTTTAAGGTGAATTTGGTGCAGAAATTTAACAGCTCGTGCGTGTGCGAGTTTTTATCTGAGCTGCCTCCTGGTGTTATCTCTGCTACAATATTATTTGCTACATTCTTCCATTTTAGGTGCCTTAGACTGAAATCCCCCAGGAGCAAGATGTTGGGGGCAGGAGCTGGAAGATTTTCCAGACACTGATCAATTTCCACAAGCTGTTCCTGGAATTGTTGGAAAGTTGCATCTGGAGGTTTGTATACAACCACAATGACCAGGTTTTGGTTCTCAGTCTTTACTGCCAAAACTTCAACTACATCATTTGTGGCATTTAGTAGTTCTGAGCATATATGCGACTGTGATAAACAGGCCAAATGCCCTCCCCCCTTTTTGCCTGCTCACTCTGTCGCATCTGTGTATAGGTTGTAACCCAGATCCATATTTCATTGTCAAGGTGATCCTTTATGTGCGTGTCTGAAAACCGCGAACATTGCGTTTGTGTGGCATACAAAGAATACGTAACCTTTATTCGGCGCATGTACACACCCTCATTTACAGGCTATCTCCCCCAACCAGCGAACCAGGTGACTGAGGGTTGACGATGGGGCCCCGTCGTTCAACCAGTACCCAGGTTCCAGCCAATGAGAAGATGGTTTTGGCAATCGCAGAGGTTATGTGGGTACCACTCTCCTGTCTGCCCTTGTCGTTCCCATTCTAGAGCTGGTTGAAGCACGGTCTGCTCTCTAGTGGCTTCTATTCTGCATTGCTTACCGTGGAGTGCACTAATACCTATTGCTGTACATAGTGTATATAGTGTACATACTTCTGTTCTAAATTGGTGAAGGATAATATAAGTCAAAAGTTTTCTGCTGTGTTTATTTTGCTCCCTTTACACCCAGGATAACAGGCCATTTGGACTCCTGGGTTGTAATAGTTTGACTCTGTAAGCAGTCCACCAGAAATTATGTAAATGGTGCAAAGGTGACATTAAAACAATATCAAAGATGGTCGACACAAACCCACTACAATTATAGTATGTTCCTCACTTAGCGACGAATATGTTTACCAACGTGGTCTTATAAATGGAACTCCATCGTTAACCATTCCAGGGCCGGTCCCATATATGTATGGCTTGATAGCCAGTGTTGGTCCCGTACGTATTTATATGCCAAAATTCTAGCACCTTCAAGTCTGGCGGAAGAAAGCTGGTATGCCTACATATGAAAGAATGGGTCTGTGTGATCAGTGTGCACAGTATAAAAAAAAATCCTGCAACACACAGTGCATAATAAGAAAAAAAAATCTGACCATGTTTTTGGTTTAAAACAGCGAGTTTGCAGTTTATTTTCATATGGTATTTATAGTTGTATTCTCGTTTTCTTTGTGTTATTTGATAAATGGAAGATATGTTACAGAAACAGAGATGATTTTGATGGGCGTCATGATGAAAAGTACCTTGAAATTAAGCTCAAAGTAGCGGAAATGTTCGATTTTTGCTGATGTTCAAGAGTAAACAAATCACGCCACGTGTCTAATACACGTTAACTGGCGAGTTTAATATGCTTTCACAAGTGCGCTGATATTATTTATACCATTTTTACAATAATGTAATAGTCTGCATAACAGTAAATTTATTTTTTGTGAGAATAAAAATTCAAAATAGAAAGCAAGAGTAATATAAGAGGGGCCCTGGAGACGCAACTAGTGAACAGAGAAAAATGTTATTTTAATGCCAGGAATGCCTGTCTTGTTTAGTCTGGACCCTATTTTGAAATTGGCATCTCTTGAAATTTGGTTGAAATTGGCAAAATTACCAATTTCTGACCACTTTATTGGGTAGTTGAAGTTGGTAAATGGGTGGTTTCTTGTATTCAATCAATAGAGCAAATGGAGTTCTAGCAAAATAGCTATGATTTTAGTCGACTGGAACAATGGAATTGGCCGAAAATAGGGCTCAAAGTGGGCGAAATCGTGGATATTGCTCACTCTGTGGGTGCGTAATTTCGTAACTTTTCCATCAAATTTCGTACTTCTGATGTCCTCACCATTGGGAAAAGATTCTCTATCATTTCATAAGAAAAAATCTTATTTTTATTTTTTGAAAATTTTTTGACCCTGAGTGCGAGTTATGGATTGAGGGTCTCGACCCTCAAAGGGTTAAATGAGGAGAGGCTGTACTTTATGAATTTTTATTTTACAATAATTTGTATTCATTGTATTAACTTGTTTTCCTCATTGTTATAATGAAACTACATTATTTGAGGACCTGCTGTATTTTGTACATGCAGAGATTTGAATAAATAAGATGAATCAGAATAAGATTTTGTTTGGATTATTAACCCTAAGGGTTAGTAATCCAGAATAAATCATGTTGGCCATGACCTGGTGACAAAGCTCTCGCTTTACACACTGAGGGTCCAGGTTCGATTCCCGGCAAGGGTGGAAACATTGGGCGTGTTTCCTTACACCTGTTGTCCCTCGTCACCCATCAGTATTATTATAATAAAAAAGAAGAGCTAAACCTACAAGGGTCATAAAGCACAGTCACCCATCAATCAAATGGGTATCTGGGTGTTTGTCGACTGGTGTGGGTCGCATACTAGGACAAAATTAACCTAATTTGCCTGAAATGCTCTGCATAACAAGTGACTCTATATAATAGTACATCATTGATGTCAGCCAGCCCTGTACACCTTGTACATGTACAGTAGAACCTCGGTTTTCGTGATTAACTTGTTCCAGAAAGTCTGACGAAAACCGAATTGTATGAAAACTGAAGCAACATTTCCCATAAGAAATAGTGTAAATCCAATTATAATCTGTTTCTGACATCCAAAAATATTAACAAAAAATACATTTTATAGAGAATAACTATAGTTTTACATACAGAAAACAATGAGAAATAAATATAAATGACTAATGAAATAGATAAACGAACATTTAACATCACTTTTACCTTTATTGAAGACTGTTGGCGTATGGAAAACAGCGAGGAGGGGAGAGGGAGGAGGAGAGGTTAATGTTTGGAAGGGGAATCCCCCTCCATAAGGACTTCAGGTATCAAGGCCCTATCCAGGGTTACTTTCCTTCTTTGTCTTTTACTGGCACTAGGACCAGCATAAGAGTCACTGGACCCCTGTCTCACAAAAAATCTGTCCAGAGAGGTCTGTTTCTGGCATCTCTTTAAGATTTGCCTAAAATGGGACAAGGCACTGTCATTGAACATGTTGCAGACACAGCTTGCAACAGCTTTGTTTGGGTGATATTTCTCCATAAAACTTTGCAACTCATTCCACTTACTCACCCAAACCCAAATAAATAAATGAATAACTGAACCTTATAAATTGTATATCTTAAATGTTTCTCACAATTATATCACATAAATGTTAAACCTAAGACCCAATCTAACTTTGTTATTTTTTAAATACACTACCTAACAGAATACTCCATTCTACTGAATGTACAGCAATGCATGCAACCATATGACCTGTCTTTGTAATACTCATTTGTGCTTTATTGTTATCTGTTTACAATTATGTTTTATCACTGATTACATCATTGCTTAGTTAATCTTAAGTTAATTTTAAGCCAGCCCATAATGCTATGCTACAAGTGGCTTTGGCATGCTGCTCTTACCTGTATTTTTTTGTACCTCTGTATGTATGTTCAAATTATTAAATAAATAAATAAATAAATAAATAAATAAATAAATAAATAAATGTCCTTAATCACTGAAGAAGGCACATTCTAGCAATGCTCAACTCAACAAGAAACAAAGTCAGACTGAGTCAACGTGTGGGATGCTTGTGTGGGTGCAGGCAGGCAGATGCATTTGGTACGGCGTACCATTGTCAACTCTACGAAAACTGAGCGATGTACAAAAACTGGGACAAATTTTGACGAAAAAAGTCATCAAAAGCCGAATCCTACAAAAACCAGGGCATACGAAGACCAAGGTTCTGCATAACCTGTAGAAATAATGATATTATTATTATTACTATTATTATTTTTGTTTTTCAACAAGTCAGCCGTCTCCCACCAAGGCAGGGTGACCCAAAAAGAAAGAAAATCCCCAAAAAGAAAATACTTTCATCATCATTCAACTACTTTTCACCTCACTCATACATATGTCACTGTCTTTGCAGAGGCACCCAGATACAACAGTTTAGAAGTATAAATAAAGATATTTAAATATCCCTCCAAACTGTCAATATCCCAAACCCTTCTTTAAAGTGCAGGCATTGTACTTCCATTTCCAGTACTCAAGTCCGGCTATATAAAAATAACTGGACTCGAGTACTGGAAATAGGAAGTACAATGCCTGCACTTTAAAGGATGGGTTTGGGATTTTGGCAGTTTGGAGGGATATGTTATATATCTTTATATATGCTTCTAAACTGTTGTATCTGGGCACCTCTGCAATGACAGTGATTATGTATGAGTGAGGTGAAAGTGTTGAATGATGATGAAAGTATTTTCTTTTTGAGGATTTTCTTTCTTTTTGAGTCACCCTGCCTGGTGGGAGATGGCCGACTTGCTAAAAAAAAAAAATTCAGGATGTCATCAAGGAATGTCAGTCTTATTTCCTATGGGTCCTTTAATCATCTTTCCCTGGATATAACCCACACTACTCACCTATCAAGCAAGTACCTACTTACTACTAGATGAATAGGGGCAGAAAAAAGTAAGGAAATACGTATTCCAAATGTTTCCATTTGTATGGCAATTGAACCCTAGTGCCTCAGTGTGTGAATTAAGGCCCCTACCATGTAAGCCATGAGTGCCTACAATGAATGAAGGGTTAAAGACTGGGATTATTACAGATTTTGATAGCCAGATTATTCTTTATATCAATGCTATATGACTTATGCCATAAGACAAATAACTTCTTGTTCATTGGTAATTAAATAAGGTACATAATATAAGATTGTATGATTGTGTATCATGCCAAGACAAAAACCATCCCCATTACTAAATTTACCAATTGTAATACTGTTATATGTTTTGTACTACCTCACTATTATTAATTTAATTAATTACGTCAGTTACCTAACTTTTATATCAGCATGTAATAAGGTACAGTGGAAACCTCAAAAATCGAACTGCTCCCAACTCAACCAATTATGTAAGTGTATTTTTGTAAGTGCTTTTATAAGTGTATTTTTGAGGGTCTTAAATGGTCTAATCTAATTTACATTATTCCCGATGGGAATAAATTCATTCGGTAGTGGCACTCGAACAGCCTTCTGGACCGAAGAAAGTTCGATATCTGAGGTTCCACTGTATATTAAAATGTACTACTCCATAACCTGGGTCAATATAGAGTAAGAATTAGGATTAGTCTGCCTGAAATGCCTAGGCATGCTAGTGGCCTTCTTTGTAACTATTATAATCAAAGAAAGTGCTAAACCAACAAGGGTCATACAGCGTCTTTGTAATTAATATTTATAATATGTAAACACACATTGTAAGCTTTGCAAGGAAATGAACCTTTTCATTTTCATTCATTTTCAATACACTTACATACTTTTCCAGCATCATATACGTAATCTGAGGTGCCTCCTGCCTCGCCTCACTTCAGCTTCTGGTCACCTGAACTCTCTACTATGTATCAACCTGTTTTAGTTTATTCTGTATTATGACTGATGAAGTCACTCGTGGGAAAAAAAAAAAGTTTCCTTTAATAAACATAATGAACTATTCCAAGCTTACAAGGAAGTGTGGAATTTTAAATACATAAGAGGTAGCACAGAACCTGGGAAAAAGAAGGCAATCAGGTTTGATAGAGGAAGAGAAAGGTATCAGGATTTCTCCACGAACATCAAGGTAACCCATTCCATCTTGAAGGGAATATAAATAATGAGAAAGTACTTTTTATTCTGCGTAAGTAGTAGTTTGACGTTAGCAGCTTATCTTTGGCTGTTTTTTACATACATTTGTTTAAATAAGTTCGATGGCCATATGAATGCGAGGTGGACCTGCTTAGTATGGGCCCAGTAGGCTTACTGCAGTGTTCCTCCGTTCTCGTGTAAAAAAAATCAAGAAATTAAACTTGTGGACTGAAGCTAAGAATCACACCACTACAGTTACCTACTGGACGTCACAATTATTCATTTAAGCTAGTTAGAAGTTATGCAGACAATGCTCATTTCCTACTTACCAATGGTAATGTGGAAAAATATTATTTTTAATGTTATAACAGGTGTTGAAGCTTTCTTTGTAGGGTTTATCATGTAAACTGACAGCATAAGCCGTATTGTGTTGAAGCTCCTAGTGTTGTTGTTGTCGCTGGGGTTGTTCAGGGCCACCAAGCTAAGTCCTACCACATGGGAGTCCGGGGTAAGTAACATTATTCAGGTATACACAGATAAATTATCATACATAGCAGCATATATGTAGAGAACCTAGGATAACCCCCCCCCCCAAAAAAAAAAAATACCACGGGTGGGGTTTGCACCCGTGCTCTGGAGTTTTGAGACTCTGACCGCGGGTTCAAACCCCATGGTTTGTTTGCAATCATTACGATTTCGTGAGTCATAACCCAAAAAAGTCAGATAGTGACTTATTTCCATTGGGATATGGGGTGCACAATAAACTAGCCACTTTGGTGGCAAAATCTAATCAAAATCTAATCTCCATTGGGGTCCTTTTAATACCTTATTATTATACTAGAAAGGAGATAATGTATTACTGTTATTATTATACTATAAAGGAGGTATACTAGGAATAAGGTAAAATGAGCTATTTATATTTACATGTGTGTTAGCTAAAAAAAATATAAAAAAATCATTCTCTCTTTGTCGTACTTCATTAAAATAAATAAAAATAAAGTAAAAA
>NC_069400.1:4129248-4164113 GCF_026875155.1 Cherax quadricarinatus | reverse complement strand
GGCTGGCTGACATCAATGATGTACTATTATATAGAGTCACTTGTTATGCAGAGCATTTCAGGCAAATTAGGTTAATTTTGTCCTAGTATGCGACCCACACCAGTCGACAAACACCCAGATACCCATTTGGATTGATGGTGACTGTGCTTTATGACCCTTGTAGGTTTAGCTCTTCTTTTTTATTATAATAATACTGATGGGTGACGAGGGACAACAGGTGTAAGGAAACACGCCCAATGTTTCCACCCTTGCCGGGAATCGAACCTGGACCCTCAGTGTGTAAAGCGAGAGCTTTGTCACCAGGTCATGGGCCAACATGATTTATTCTGGATTACTAACCCTTAGGGTAATAATCCAAACAAAATCTTATTCTGATTCATCTTATTTATTCAAATCTCTGCATGTACAAAATACAGCAGGTCCTCAAATAATGTAGTTTCATTATAACAATGAGGAAAACAAGTTAATACAATGAATACAAATTATTGTAAAATAAAAATTCATAAAGTACAGCCTCTCCTCATTTAAACCCTTTGAGGGTCGAGACCCTCAATCCATAACTCGCACTCAGGGTCAAAAAATTTTCAAAAAATAAAAATAAGATTTTTTCTTATGAAATGATAGAGAATCTTTTCCAATGGTGAGGACATCAGAAGTACGAAATTTGATGAAAAGTTACGAAATTACGCACCCACAGAGTGAGCAATATCCACGATTTCGCCCACTTTGAGCCCTATTTTCGGCCAATTCCATTGTTCCAGTCGACTAAAATCATAGCTATTTTGCTAGAACTCCATTTGCTCTATATGATTGAATACAAGAAACCACCCATTTACCAACTTCAAACTACCCAATAAAGTGGTCAGAAATTGGTAATTTTGCCAATTTCAACCAAATTTCAAGAGATGCCAATTTCAAAATAGGGTCCAGACTAAACAAGACAGGCATTCCTGGCATTAAAATAACATTTTTCTCTGTTCACTAGTTGCGTCTCCAGGCCCCTCTTATATTACTCTTGCTTTCTATTTTGAATTTTTTATTCTCACAAAAAATAATTTACTGTTATGCAGACTATTACATTATTGTAAAAATGGTATAAATAATATCAGCGCACTTGTGAAAGCATATTAAACTCGCCAGTTAACGTGTATTAGACACGTGGCGTGATTTGTTTACTCTTGAACATCAGCAAAAATCGAACATTTCCGCTACTTTGAGCTTAATTTCAAGGTACTTTTCATCATGACGCCCATCAAAATCATCTCTGTTTCTGTAACATATCTTCCATTTATCAAATAACACAAAGAAAACGAGAATACAACTATAAATACCATATGAAAATAAACTGCAAACTCGCTGTTTTAAACCAAAAACATGGTCAGATTTTTTTTTCTTATTATGCACTGTGTGTTGCAGGATTTTTTTTTATACTGTGCACACTGATCACACAGACCCATTCTTTCATATGTAGGCATACCAGCTTTCTTCCGCCAGACTTGAAGGTGCTAGAATTTTGGCATATAAATACGTACGGGACCAACACTGGCTATCAAGCCATACATATATGGACCGGCCCTGGAATGGTTAACGATGGAGTTCCATTTATAAGACCACGTTGGTAACATATTCGTCGCTAAGTGAGGAACATACTATAATTGTAGTGGGTTTTGTGTCGACCATCTTTGATATTGTTTTAATGTCACCTTTGCACCATTTACATAATTTCTGGTGGACTGCTTACAGAGTCAAAAACTATTACAACCCAGGAGTCCAAATGGCCTGTTATCCTGGGTGTAAAGGGAGCAAAATAAACACAGCAGAAAACTTTTGACTTATATTATCCTTCACAATTTAGAACAGAAGTATGTACACTATATACACTATGTACAGCAATAGGTATTAGTGCACTCCACGGTAAGCAATGCAGAATAGAAGCCACTAAGGAGCAGACCGTGCTTCAACCAGCTCTAGAATGGGAACGACAAGGGCAGACAGGAGAGTGGTACCCACATAACCTCTGCGATTGCCAAAACCATCTTCTCATTGGCTGGAACCTGGGTACTGGTTGACGACGGGGCCCCATCGTCAACCCTCAGTCACCTGGTTCGCTGGTTGGGGGGAGATAGCCTGTAAATGAGGGTGTGTACATGCGCCGAATAAAAGGTTACGTATTCTTTGGTATGCCACACAAACGCAATGTTCGCGGTTTTCAGACACGCACATAAAGGATCACCTTGACAATGAAATATGGATCTGGGTTACAACCTATACACAGATGCGACAGAGTGAGCAGGCAAAAAGGGGGGAAGGCATTTGGCCTGTTTATCACCAGTCGCATATATGCTCAGAACTACTAAATGCCACAAATGATGTAGTTGAAGTTTTGGCAGTAAAGACTGAGAACCAAAACCTGGTCATTGTGGTTGTATACAAACCTCCAGATGCAACTTCCAACAATTCCAGGAACAGCTTGTGGAAATTGATCAGTGTCTGGAAAATCTTCCAGCTCCTGCCCCCAACATCTTGCTCCTGGGGGATTTCAGTCTAAGCACCTAAAATGGAAGAATGTAAGCAAAATAATATGTAGCAGAGATAACACCAGGAGGCAGCTCAGATAAAAACTCGCACACGCACGAGCTTTTTAAATTTCTGCACCAAATTCACCTTAAACCAGCAAATAATAGAGCCTACAAGATTAGAGAATACACTGGACCTCATCTTCACTAATAATGATGATCTGATAGAAATATTACCATATCAAAAGCAATATACAGTGGTACCTTGAGTTACGACCTTAATTCATTCCAGAAGGTTGTTCGAGTGCCAATACTGAACGAATTTGTTCCCATAAGGAATAATGTAAATTATATTAGTCCATTTCAGACCCCCAAAAATACACTTACAAAAGCACTTACAAAAATACACTTACATAATTGTTCGAGTTGGGAGCTGTTTGAAACTTGAGGTACCACTGTACTCATATCACATAATAGAGGTTCAGACGTGCATGCGGGGGGGCCCCAGACAGACAAAATGCGATAAGTCACGAGGGATCCTTCACCAAATCCCAACTTTCAGTGACAAAAACATAAGGTGGGACCAAGTCAACCAGGTCCTAAATGATATAAACTGGGAAGATAGCTTAAGCAACACAGGTCCAAACCTTTGTCTAGAACAAATTAACTCCGTGGCACTTGAGAAGGAGAAGATGTAAACTAGAAAGAGAAAGGCGGTCCCTATACAAGCGAAGGCTAAGAATAACGAGAGCTAAAAGAGGCCAGTATATCTGTAATAGGTAGGGAGACACTTGTAGTGGGGGTTCGTAGGAACACTCTTGTCTCTTGACCCCCCTATGTGGTCCGTAAAATAAGGTGCTAGGACCCGTGATAAGGGTAAAAATTACAGTGGTAGTGATGGTGGTGTGAGTGCTTGAGGCAGCCACGCTGAGACACCGCATGGCCTATGGAATGAACGGCATAAGCCACTTGACACCCACACTAGGCACGAAAATATTCTAATCCAGGCTGGCTTAAAAACCCACAAAATACCACAACACCACAGGGATGATAAAGCACTCAGAACAGCTAGAACTGGAAGCACAAAGCAATGGAGAAGACTGCTGTATAGCCCTTGTGGTTTAGCGCTTCTTTTTGATATAATAATAATAATAAATAATGGAGAAGACTGGACCCACATGGCTTGCTTGAGTACTGGGTTAAGTCACCTGGGTTAGTTTGCTGGCTGGCTTGGCTTAACCCTTCACACAGACTGGCTTGATAACTTGTAACGATGAGCACAGCAGGGTGGAAAGCTGGCTCGCTGGCAAGGCTGGTTAAGACAGGCTGGATGGTGTAGGGCTGGCTGGACTCCCCCCCCCCCCCACAGACTGGCTTGGTGGCTTGGCTTACTTTGCAAACCCGGGTCAACCCCTCGGAAGTAATGCAAATAAGCAAATAAAACGCTAATACACAGAGACTGATCAGTAAGTAGGAAGCAATAGGCTGGTGAACGCTTGCTTGGGGTAGCTGGCTTGGGATGTTGAGCATCACCCGTCTTGGGAGGCCTAAGTGTCACAAAATGGCGATTGGCTCAGTAGAAATTTATCTCCAGAAATCGCTGTAATCGACAGAATTACAGGCCCTCCGCTGGCACCATTTGTAGTGGGGGTTCGTAGGAGATATGATGGTTGGAGTTAAGCACACTTGTTGGATGGTAACACATATATTGGCAGAGTGTGAAGAGGGAGGCCCAACCTGCCTGTAGCTGCTTGGTAGGTCTGACGGGAACTGAGAAGGATCCCAGGCGCGAAGGGGTCACAACAGCGCCACGTGACGTCACACATGCTAGTCACTGAGCCTACTGACCAGGAAGCCTAGATATATACATGGATGATACGATCCACAATATACTACACAAGTATACATATAAGGGGATTCAGTAGCTATACTGACACACTGGTCAGAGAAATAGCAAACATCAAACTAAAGCTAAAGGAATCTTACAGGAGTCAAGAAATGCTGGAAGAACTGAAAGCCATAAATGAAAGTGAAAGAAACCCAAAATATTTCTTTCTTATACCAAATTAAAGTCGACAGTAACATCCAGTATTGGGCTCCTACTTAACCCTGAGGTGTCACCTGGTGTCAAAAAATTTTTGAAAAAAAAAAAAAAATTATTTTTTCTTATGAAATGATAGAGAATCTTTTCCCGATGGTAATGACACCAAAAGAACGAAATTTGATGGAAAACTTACGGAATTATGCTCTCACGAGGTTAGTGACCTCGGCAATATTTATGAATCAGCGACTTCGCCCACTTTGAGCCCTATTTTCGGCTAATTCCATTGTTCCAGTCGACCAAACTCATAGCTATTTCTTTAGAATTCCATTTGTTCTATCGATTGAGTATACAAGAAACTGCCCATTTACTGATTTCAACTACCCAATAACGTGGTCAGAAATTTGCAATTTGGCCAATTTCATGCAAATTAAAAAATATGCCAGTTTCAAAATAGGGCCCAGAATGAACAATGCAGACATTACCGGCTCTAAAATAACATTTTCTTTGTTCATCAGTCATGCTTCTAGGCCCCTCTGATATTACTCTTGCTTTCTGTTTTGAATTTTTATTCAAACAAAAAATAGAAGATTTACTGTTATGCAGACTACTGCAATATTCTAATAATTGTATAAATAATGTCAACCCATTCATGACTGCATATTAGAATGGCTAGTTGGATATTTATTGGACAATGACGTCATTTGTTTACTTTTGAACATCGGCAAAAATCAAACATTTCCCCTACTTTGAGTTCCATTTCAAGGTTCTTTTCATAGTAAAACCAATCAAAATCACCTCTGTTTCTATAATATGTTTCCATTCTATCAAATGAGACCAAGAAAACAAGAATACAACCATAAATACTATACGAAAATACACGGCAAAGTCAGTGTTTTAATCCAAAAACACGGTCAGAGTTTTTTTTTTCTCATGCACTGCGTGCTGCAGGATTTTATTTATATGGTACACACTGACCACACAGACCCATTCTCTCACATGTGAGCCTACTAGCTTTCTCCTGCTTGATTTGAAGCTGCTAGAATTTTTGAGTATATGTATACGTATATGTCAAACACGGTGGCTCGTAAGACGTGTATATATGACCGAAACAGTCAAAGGGTTAAACGAGATGGGTTCTACACAGATAACAGCAAGGAAATGAGTGAGCTACTCAAGTCCCAGTATGACTCGGTTTTTAGCGAGCCGCTAACCAGACTGAGAGTTGAAGATCTAAATGAATTTTTTATGAGTGAGACACAGAATTTTGCAGACTCAAACCTATCTGATATTACCATGACACCAAATGACTTTGAAAAGGTGATAAATGACATGCCCATGCACTCTGCCCCAGGCCCAAAATCACAGAACTCCGTGTTCATCAAGAACTGCAAGAAGCCCCTGTCATGTGCTTTTAACATCCTATGGAGAGGGAGCATGAACACAGGGGTCATCCCACAGCTGCTAAAAACAACAGACATAGCCCCACTCCACAGAGGGGGCAGTACAGCAATAGCAAAGAACTACAGACCGATAGCACTAATGTCCCATATCATAAAAATCTTTGAAAGGGTTATAAGAAGCAAGGTCGCCACCCATCTCGATTCCCATCAGTTACACAACCCAGGGCAACATGGGTTTAGAGCAGGTTGCTCCTGTCTGTCCTAACTACTGGACCACTATGACAAGGTCCTGCATGCTCTAGAAGATGAACAAAACACAGATGTAGTATACACAGCTTGCAAAAGCCTTTGCCAGGTGTGACCATGGTGTAATAGCGCACAAAATGTGTGATAAAGGAATAACAGGATATGTTGGTAGGTGGATCTGTTTATTCCTAACAAATAGAACACAAAGAGTAGTAGTAAACAGAGTAAAGTCTGAGGTGGCTTCAGTGAAAAGCTCTGTTCCAGTATAAAACAAATTCCAACTTCACAATAGGACAAAAAACTAACGTAAAAGATCTGGGAGTGATCATGTCAGAGGATCTCACCTTCAAAGACCATAACATTGCATCAGTCATATCTACTTGAAAAATGACAGGATGGATAATGAGAACCTTCAAAACTAGGGATGCCAAGCCCATGATGACACTCTTCAGGTCACCTGTTCTATCTAGGCTTGAATATTGCTGCACACTAACAGCACCTTTAAAAGCAGGTGCAATTGCTGACCTAGAAAGTGTACAGAGAACTTCACAACACACATGACTGCTGTAAAATACCTCAGTTACTGGGAACACACAAAATTCCTCAACATGTACTCCCTAGAACACAGGCGGGAGAGATACACGATCATATACACTTGGGAAAATCCTAGAGGGATTGGTACCAAACTTGCACACGAAAATCACTCCTTATGAAAGCAAAAGACTCGGCAGACAATGCAACATCTCCCCAATGAAAAGCAGGGGTGCCACTAGTATGATAAGAGACAACACAGTAAGTGTCAGGGGCCCAAGAGTATTCACCTGCCTCCCAGCATACATAAGGGAGATTACCAGTAGACCCCTGACTGTCTTCAAGAAGACACTGGACAGGTACTTAGTCATTACCTGACCAGCTGGGCTGTGGTTCATACATCAGGTTGGGTGTGGCCGGCAGTAACAGCCTGGATGATCAGGTCCTGATCCACCATGAGGCCTGGTCACAGACCGGGCTGCAGGGCATTGAACCCCAAAACCTTTTCCAGGTATACTCCAGTAGTTTATTATATATGTATTGTAATAAACAGAATAGAGGAAATCAGCTCTAATATACAGTAGGGTCCCACTTATACAGCAGGTTAGGTTTGTAGTCCCAGTGTAGAGTGAGCAGTGAGTAGTGTTTATTTTAAGACGTTAGGTGTGGGAGGACTGGTAGCCAGCCAGGCCACCCCAACCCACCCCACCCACACGTAATATACTTCGATTTAAAGAGCCCTAGAGCGATAAAATGCATATAGTGTACACTCATTACTTACCTTAAAATATTTGTAGTCTTAATGGTCTTAATATAGGGTGCAAGGTGACTAGTAGGGTAGGTAGGTATCGAATAGTGTTTTAGGTATCGTAACCCCATCTTGCCAACCCACCCACACATTATATACAATGGAACCCCGAGTTTCAAACGTATCGACTATCGAACGATTTGAGTTTCGACTGCTTTTTTTTTAACCAGTTTTGTCCTATCAAACGTGCCCTGTCTTTCGAACCATCGGGTACCGGACCTGTCCACCTGCTCACTCTGTCCCGCTTCCTCGTGGAGGTGTCGTGAGCCAGTCTGGCTTTGTTTATGCTTGAGTGAACACTAACCTGCGTGCTCATTTAAACATTTCACAATTAATTCATTGTGTTTGGTGCATGTTTATTAAGTGTGACTGTGAAATAAACTACCATGGTGGTGGATTGGGGATGGTGGTGGTGGATAGTATTGGTGGATGGCTGTGGATGGTGGTGGATGGTGGATATTGCCTTCTTCAGAGATTAAGGAGATTTGTGCAGTGTGGAATAGGGTGCAGGCATTTGCTGAAAAATATCACCTTGAGCAAGCTGAAACAAGACATCTCTGCAACAAGTTCAGTGACAGAACCATGTCCCATTTTAGGGAAATCTTAAAGAAGGGAAGTAACCCCAGATGAAGACTTGTTACCTAAAGTGCTCTCTCACTCCTCACTATCTTCCAGATGCCATCATTTAAATCACTGTTACATTTATTGAAGATTCTTGTTGGCATATGGAAGATGGTGAGGAGGGGAAGGGAGGGGGGTTATCTCTACCACTATCACCACTACCCTCTACCACCATCACTACCACCCTCTACCACCATCAGTACCACCCTCTACCACCATCACTACCATCCTTTACCACCATCACTACCATCCTTTACCACCATCACTACCACCCTCCCCTACCACTACCACCTTCCCCTTCTTGAGGAAAACTAGTATACCAGTGGAACAAAGTCATACAGTAATAAATAAATATAACAACTAAAACTTTTATTTTCCAAGGAGATACATTTGTGTTACAGAGGTTTAACATTAGTAGTTTTTCACATGAAATAGTCCATAGTTATGCAAAGCAGTTCTGGCAGACTAATGCTAAAACTACTTAAAAAAAATTATGTGACTACAACCAACCTAAAATTATTGTACTTCACATTGTTTAACTAAAGGGATATGATGTGAATGCTAAGATTAACATAACAAAGCTGTTTGAACATAAGGTTATCAAATACAATGATTGGTCTAATTTAACTTTAAGTTAACTTTGATAGTGAACCTTGGGTAACTGTTTATGAGTACAGATGGTGTCATTAGTGATAAAGTTTTGTAAGGAAATGTTCAAACATATTTTTAGACACACAACTTTTTGTTTTTTCCTGCAGTTGTCAGTAGTGTTGATGACGATTCAAGGCAAAATGACTGAAAAAGAATTCAAGTTAGAACCAGACTGTGAACTTCGTTTTGAAGTTGAAGGAAAAAAAGAGACTGTTGACTTGAAGGTAAGATTTTAGTAGGTATTATTACATTTTGTTTTACAGAAAGATTTTTGATACTGTATTCAAAGAATGGGTGGCAGAAAACACAAATTGAGCACAGAATTAACAAACAATGAGTGCTGAGGAGCAGTGCATTACATAAACTTATCTATACCGTTTTTGAAAATCAAAATGGGCATGGTATAGTAAGACACAATTTGGATAGACACAAAACTATTATATTTTTTGCCAAAGGCACACACACGTAGGACTTTATATTTGTAAAACATTATCCAAAAATTTATTTAGTTAATTTTAAAATTGTGCTTTACAGTAAATGAAAAACTCAATATGGCACCTACGTAAATGAGTGTAGACATATATTTTTTCTTGTTTTCTCTCTTAACCATAATGTTTATAAATAATGCTGTATTAATTATTCAAATAATGGTATGTAAAAAAAAATTACACTTGATGTTCAACCAAGTATGGCTTGTTATCATTTAATAGGTAATTTCCAAGTGCTGGTACTGCAGGCATCCGCTGATTTTTTTTTTTTTTTTTTTTTTTTGACATTAACAGTTATTAAGTGGAAAAGCAGAAGTGTTTGGAACAGAGCTGGCACCAGACAAGCCTTATACTTTCTTCTCCGTGCCAAGGCTGCTGTGTATACCTGGCATGGTTGTACTCTCAAGCTCACAGGAAATACAGAAGGTACATACATTGCAAAAGAAACTCCAATGGTTAGTATTGTACTGCATTTTCTGTATCAAAGTACTGTACAATCTAGTGATATAATATCTATTGAAGAAATGATACACTGTAATAGATAAGCATCAGTATGTTTTAAAAATTTTTGTCATGCTTTTATATGGCAGGTTATGTATTTAAATACGCATGCGTGTTTAGAACGATTACGAAAACATGCTGATGAAGGATTGAATCGTGGAGAAGACACTAGAGGGCCAGTTACAATGATTGTGGGACCTGGAGATGTAGGAAAATCAACCCTGTGCCGAATTCTTCTAAACTATGCTGTGCGTATGGGACGCAGACCCATCTTCGTGGATTTGGATGTTGGTCAAGGATCTATTGCTATTCCAGGCACTATAGGTAAGTTATACGGTAAAATATAATGGGTTTTCAAAGGTGTAATCAGAGGTCACTTGATATGAGTTTGTTCTACACATTCAGCCTCTCCTCATTTAGCAACGTACTCGTTTACCAACGACTCGGACTTACGACGGGCTCTCTGACCAGTATGCATACTTAAATATTGTATATTAGAGCTGATTTCTTCTGTTCTGTTTATTACAATACAGCCTCTCCTCACTTAACAAAGGAGTTCTGTTCCTGAGACCACGTTGTTAACCCGTAAACGGTCCAAGCAGATGTGTAGTGCTACAAAAGCAGATCTAAGTTTTTTACATATTTTCAAATGTAGAAAAACAAAAAGAAGATCTACTTTTTTTACATACTTTCAAATGTTGAAAAAACGTGTATATACGTTTGGACCGTTTACGGGTTAAAGAAATTCATCGCCAAGTGAGGAACATACTATAATGGTAGTGAGTTTGTGTCAACCATCTTTCATATTGTTTTAATGTCACCTTTGCACCATTTATAACATTTCTGGTATATTTTTAAATGTTTATACAGTAGTGTACTGTAGTACATGTATATTGAAATAAACAGAATAGAGGAAATCAGCTCTAATATACATTATTTAGGTGTGAATACTGGTCAGAGAGCCCGTCGTAAGTCCAAGGCATCGGTAAACGAGTACTTTGCTAAGTGAGGAGAGGCTGTATACAGTACACTACTGTATAAATATTTAAAAATATACTAAAAATGTTATAAATGGTGCAAGGGTGACATTAAAGCATTATCAAAGATGGTTGACGTAAACCCACTACCATTATACGTAGTGCTCCTCGTTTAGCGATGAATTTGTTTACTGACGTGGTATAAGGAATGGAACTCCATTGTTATGTGAGGAGAG
Organism: Cherax quadricarinatus; assembly: GCF_026875155.1. NCBI lineage: Eukaryota > Metazoa > Arthropoda > Malacostraca > Decapoda > Parastacidae > Cherax > Cherax quadricarinatus. Next base: position 4,153,094 of record NC_069400.1, on the reverse strand, counting down.
GCTGTACAGTATTACTGCATTAGTTAAGTACGTACAACAAACGCTCATAATACTATGGATGTATTCGTGAAAACCTTCATCGTATGTAAAACAATGTTCTGTAAAGTGAATAAGACATGGGAGAATAAGGTTGCATTCCAGACACTGCTAAAAATGCCAAATGCATAATTTTTTAAAATATTGTAATACAGTACATAGTAGTACATGGAAATCTATAAATTACATTTTAATTCATGTTGCTGGTTGACATGGAAGTGTGTGTGGAGAGAATTGCTGTGGCCCTTCTAGGCCAAGCTGGATGTATGGAGGCTTATCACCTGAACATTGAGATTGAAATATAAATTAAATATAAACTATAATTTTTATCTTTTTAGGGGCTATACTGGTTGAGCGTGCTGCCTCAGTAGGTGAAGGCTTCTCTCAGGAGGCTCCCTTGGTCTACAACTTTGGACACTTAGTCCCACTAGCCAATTTGACATTTTACAACATCCTGGTGTCTAGAATGGCAGCCACAGTTCAAGACAAAATGGTTGGCAATAGAAAAGGTAACATATGTTGTGAACATTGTATATTTTTTGGTAGATATTGTTGTGAAAAAAATATAGATGGATACCCTCAATTCTGATAACCTTGGGACACCCTGACCCAGCTTATTTTCATTATAACCCAGTTTTCAGGAACTAAATAAGAGTATGCTATTGTGGATATATTTCCTAGGATAGCCTATACACCCCTCCCTGTCAACAGTGAACTTGCAATATACCATTTTTGTTATATCCTTTCATGGCAAATAGCTTAAGTTTGACCTACTTGAACACATGATGGAAATACTGTCAAAGGCCGTGCTTCTGTTCCACCTAGTATTTTGGTGGTAGTGTCCACATAACTCAGACATTGAGCAGGTGTTAATCTTAACCCTTTCTATGTCCAGACCCCTGAAATTAATATTGTTCTGTGTCCACATTTAACCCTTTGACTGTTTTGACCGTATACATACGTCTTATGAGCCAACGTTTTTGACGTATTAATACGCCAAAATACTAGCGGCTTCAAATCAAGCGGGAGAAAGCTGGTAGGCCCACATGTGAGAGAATGGGTCTCCATGGTCAGTGTGTGCAGTATAAAAAAAGTCAGGGAGTCAGTGGTGCATTGTGGGAATGCCATTTCAGTAGTCCTTGTTCAGCATGCCTAGTGGTAAGAAATATCTGACTCCCCGGCGAATCTGGTCAGTGAAGATGAATTTCATGGTTTTGAGGAGTTTGTGACCGAAAGCAATGCCCAGGATACCAGAAGGAAGGAAGGAAGGAAGAAAAGTAAGGAAGGAAGAAAGGAAAGAAGGAAGAAAGGGAGGAAGGAAGGAAGAAAGGAAGGAAGGAAGGAATTAAGAAAGAAAGAAAGGGAGGAAGGAAGGAAAGAGATGAGAGGAAGGAAGGAAGGAAAGAAGATGTAAGGAAGGAAGGTATGGGTAATGTTACAATTGGGATGGTATATACATGCAGTAGCAGGTGGTGGTATAATGCTATGTTATGTAACCAGGCTGGTAGCCTGGGTACATGACTCAGCACATGCACAGAAAGGCCAGCTTCAACCACTCACACACCACAATAACCTTCACAACCACAACAACCTGCACAACCACAGCAACAACAACTTTCACAACCACAGCAACAACTTTCACAACCACAGCAACAACAACTTTCACAACCACAGCAACCTGCACAACCACAACAACTTCCACAACCACAACAACCTGCCAACAAAAATGCAGAGACACTCATTTTATGTGTGAGGAGTGTAAAACAGGACTGTGTATAACACCATGTTCAAAGAGTTCTACAAGCTGCAGCACTTCTAGGAAAGTGTCCAGTGACTGTACATTTTTATATATATTATAGAACAATAGTAATAAACAACTTTTTGTATTGTTGGTTTGTGTAAACAAGTTTTGTAAACAATATAATGATAATGTTTGTGCAGTTATTGTGTTCCATACAACAAGTGTATATATGTACATTGCACCATTTGGTCTCACAGGCCACGTAAGTTAATTGAAAAAGTAAAATATTGGAAAATACACAAGAAACCTTTGAATGAAAGTAAAAATAATTTTACCGGGTGAGTGGCATTCACCGCTGTTGCCACACGCAATTTTTTTTGGGGGTGGGGTGGGGGGGGGGGCTTAAAACAATCAGCAAGTTAATCTTAACATTTTGGTAAGAAAATTTTTTTTTTCCCGAATATTTTGCGACACTGAGACAGTTTCAGAATTGGGGTTGTGACAGTCAAAGGGTTAAAAAACTTCTGAAATGATAGAGAATCTTTTTCTGAAGGTAATGATGCCAACAGTGCAAAATTTGATAGAAAAGTTATGGAATTATGCAGGCACAAGTTAGTGATCTGGGCACAATTTATGCCCTGGTGTTTTCTCTCACTCTGATTCCTATTTAAGCCAGTTTCATTGCTCGATTCAGCCACATTCTTGCTATCAATTTTGAATTCATAATCACAGAAGTTGAGGATTTTCCCTGTTAGATAAAACATAACCAGGAATGATTGGTCATGGTTTATAGCATCCCAATAGCCTCTCCTTACTTAGCGACGTACTTGTTTACCGACGCCTTGGACTTATGACGGGCTCTCTGACCAGTATTCGTACCTAAATAATGTATATTAAAGCTGATTTCCTCTATTCTGTTTATTTCAATATACAGCACACTATTCTATCAACATTTAAAAATATACCAGAAATGTTATAAATGGTGCAAAGGTGACAGAAACAATATCAAAGATGGTTGAGACAAACTTGGTACCATTATAGTATGATCCTCACTTAGTGATGAATTTGTTTAACGACGTGGTCTTAGGAATGGAACTCGGTCGTTAAGTGAGGAGAGGCTGTAATTAAATCAGGACCTATTAAAAAGCCACAAAACAGACTGGGGGGAGGGGATGTAAGAGACCTATCTCTTTTCAAGGGAAATTGGCAAAAATTTAATATTTCTTTTACTTAGATCCCAATTTTAAGTTACTTCTAGTCCTGAAAACTAACAAATTTAGTAGTATATCTTCCATTCTATCAAAAGATATCAAGAATCAGTCAGTAAGCCATAAAAACCAAGAAGACACCAAGTTGCTATTTTTTTTATACTGTATACATCGCCGTGCAGAGCCTTCCGTATGTGGGCCCAAAATTTCTGCCACTGTATCACAGGGAACTGTTCCCCAAATGTAGACACATTGGGGGACCCCTGGCATCAAAAAATGCAAATCAATACATCCACTCAAAGGGTTAAGGAAATAAATGGAACTTTGTTTGGGGGAAAGGAGGCAAGACGGGGCTAAAAGCGTGGGGTGGTCAAATCTGGTGGTGTACAGAAAAACTTACGGGGTTTCCTGAGTGAAGGGTGGCAGAACTGTTGACAGGTAGGGTAAATCACTCATTGCAGAACAATCCTTTAATATAATACTAAATAAAGGTTTGCTTCACACCAAGTTTTTGCATACCATTCCTGAATGTATACTGTTCCCTCATTTTTGAAATTCACACTGGCCATCTCCCACCAAGGGTAGGGGACCCCAAAAATAAGAAAAAACATTTTTCATCTTGCTCATCTATCACTGTCTTGCCGGGGCTTGCCAAAAACAGTTCAGAGCCCCTAAAACTCAATATCTCCACCTGTATTTCTTTTGCTAATTTTTTTTTGTTTTTACATTTACCACATGATTAAAAATGGTTTTTCAAGACCCCTAAAAGAGTCTTTTTTTTTTTTTTTTTAATGCACCCCATCCCCGTTGAGTAGATTATCCAAAAAAGAGATAACACATTCACCATTATTATTCAATTTTTTATGCAAAATTAATATTTAAGGGCCGTTAAGAATAGTATAGTGCCATTGATTGGAAATGCATTTACATTAAAAAATAGGACATCTATTTTTGACCTGAAAAAACCCTGTAAGTGCACATTTGAAAAAGACAGGGGCCCCCCGTTAACGATTTTTTCACTCCAGAAGTATGTTCGGGGCCAGTACTGCCCAAATTTTTTTCCCATAAGGAAAATTGTGAAGTAGATTATTCCCTTTCGCCCCCAAACATACTTTGACAAAGCCTTACAAAAACATTTACATAATTGTCGCTTTCGGGGGTATCGTTTGCGGGGGCCACTGTTTTCTTAAAGTTTCTTCCATACCCCTGCTTATTATCATGATATGTTTTTTAAGAAATTAGATTGCAATTTCCCTTTTTTCTTGTTTTTGTAGTAGCGCTTCTGGAGTTATTATAAACACTTGTGGCGGGTTTAAGTAAGGGCTACAAGACTTGACAAAAATTTCTCAGGCATTTGAAGTTGATGTCATCATTGTCTTGCCCAAGAGGATTATAAAATGAATTTGTAGGGAATATTCCTTTCACAAGATTTTTCCAACCAAGAGTGGGGGGGTTATTAATGTTTCTTTTCATTACTTTTTTTTTTTTTTTAATCAACGTAGTCATTCTCTTAAAAAGTAAAGGGAAGGATGGTGTTTTGGATAGGACGTACCGCCTCGGTGGGAGAGGGCCCGACTTTTTTAAAAAAAAAAAAAAAAAAAAAAAAAAAAAAAATATAATTGTTGTTTTTTTTAAATTTATTAAAAAGAACTTTAATTGTTTTGTAATACCAAACATAAAATGCATTTGATTAAAAAAATAAAAATAAAAATTTCTGAAATTTCCCAAATTTTTACTAAATCGGGCAAAATTTTACAGATAATACCACAGCCCACTACCCTATTTTCCCTCATAACAACTCTTGGTAAAATCCCCCAAGCACTACTAAATCACCTTTCAGATTCACAATGGGGCACCCCTTTAATAACTTCACAACAGCAGTAAAAAACTTGACGGGCACATGAGCTAGAAATCTATACAATATTGACAATGTTTTAAATTTTTTTCAAAAAAAAGACCCAAAACCCTTAACAAGCACGGCCTAAAAAACTAAACAGATGACGCTAAGAGACTGAACCCCCTGGCACACCCAGCATTCCAAACCCATAAATACAAAACACCGATATGAAAAACAGTACAAAAGGGGGTCACATAACCAGAGACCAAACAAAACCTTTACTCTCAATCCAAACCACCTGAAAAAGGGGGAAAAAAAAATTTGTTTTAGTAACAGATTACCAACTTACAGGGATTAAAAAAAGACCTGGAAGACCCATCAGAAATTTGGAAAAAAAAAGAATCACGAAAAAGCGAAAAAAAATTACAAAACAGATGAACCCCAACCCCCCCCAAACAAAACAGCAAACAACTCATGATTTCTTCTCCACTATAGGACAAAACCTTCCCAATAAAATCCCAAGCTCAATCCCCCACAAAGGTCCCTCACGGCAACTACCCGAACACATGTTCCTAGCTCCGACAACCCCATACGGTCTCCATTATTATAACGCACTAAAAAAAAAGGGCGGGAGATTTAAAATCCCTTTCCCACCCTTTATATAAAAAAAAAGTGTACAAGTACTATCACCATCATTGCAACACTCTTTAACAAACCATTGAATCCCCCCCTTCCCCACTCTCAAAATAGCGGGGTACCCCAAACCATAAAGGGGAACCAAACAGGTTGAAAAACTAAAACCAAATCCAATTTTACCCCCTCTAAAAAAATTTCGAAAAAATTATTCAAAAACGAATCTACCCTACCTCATCCCCAAAACTTTCTAAAACCCCTGCCAATTTGGATTCAGGCCTAATAAAAAACTAATGAGCTAATACACATGCTAGAACATATAAACTGCAATAGAAAAAAAAGAAGTCCCACGGGGGGATCTTCATTGATTACGTAAATTTTTGAAACAGTTGCCATGACTTGCCCCAGTAAAATTGTCCCCACTAGGGTTTGAGGGCACCCCCCCCCAAACCTCAAGCATACCTCAGAACAGAACCAAATAGTGTACCAAATGGGCAAGCTCTTCCGCACAAACCAATTACAGTTGGTGCCCACAGGGAATGTCCTTGGCCCTCTTCTCTTTCCCTATCATAAATGACCTAACCAAAAGCTTTGCAAATTTCTCAAACCCACACTATTGCAATGACACTACATACCTTCTCTCACCAGCCCAGTCACGCTAGCCAAAACTGAAACATGCATTACAGGAAATATCTACCTGGAGAGGGGCAACAAACTTCACTAAACATTGACAAAACCTACTTCATTTTCATTTTTTGGTAACAGATACAATGTACCCTTTAAAAAACGATAAAAGGTCATCTATCACAAAGCTAACGAGGGGGAAAAATTCTAGGAACCACCTTTAAATAGACTCAAATTTTATACCATATACAACAAATTTCTAAAAAAATTCCCAAAACTGTAGGCATACATGAAAACGGACTATGTTTTCCCCATCAGCCCCCGGCCCTTTATCACTCTCTTATTTACCCCAAACTCACCATGGGAAATTTTACATGGGGCTCAAAAACAATTAACCTCTCAGACCACAAATTTCCCCCCAAAAAAAAGGGTGCAGTTAGAATGAAAACAAATTCTCCACAGGGAGCACACTCCACCAATATTTAAAACACTCAACCCTACTCACATCAAAACATCCATTTATTACTGACCCTTTTCATACATAGAACACTTAAACCCGATTAACCCCCCCTAAACATCTCCTTGCACCCCAAAAGAACACATGACCAAACACAAGGGACAGATCCCTTTGATGTTCCCCGGTCCATCCACGCTATGCAAAAATCAATGCACAAAAAGGCCCTAAATCTGGAATTCATTTCCGTAAATATAAAAGAAACCTACCTGTTTTTTAAAATTTAAGTCTCTTTCTCAAAGACACTTACTCACTCAAAACCAAAAAAAATACTGAATAAAGAACCTTTTAAATTGTAACCTAAATTTACTCACAATTTACACACAAATGTTAAACCTAGGACCCCCAACTAACTTTTTTTTTTTAAATACACTACCTAAAAGAAACCCATTCGACTAAAGTACAGCAATGCAGGGAACCATAGACCTGTCTTTGTAATCCATTTGTCTTTATAGTATCTGTTTTCAATAAGTTTTATCCTGATTTCTCATTGTTTTTAATCTTAAATTAATTTTAGCCAGCCCATAAGCTATGCATAAAGGGCTTTTGGGATGCTGCTCTTTCGATTTTTTTGTACCCTGTATGTATGCTAAAAATTACTAAATAAATAAAAAAATAAATAAAAAAAATAAAATAAATATGAGCCATAACAGGATGAGCTAGCTTGCCTCCTTTTGCTTTCGTCTGTGAATGCTTTATTAATGGGCTCTATTTTAGGTCCACACCCTTTTTTGGCTGTTGAAAAATTTAGAACACCTTCCTCACTTTTAACAGGGGTGTGAGGAACAAAAAAAAAAAAAAAAAAAAAATCTAAAAATCCTTCTTTTTCAGGTTTTTGAAAACCCCCCCCAAGGGAAATTTTTGCCAGAGATGATCGTATCCGGGGGTTTTTTATGGGGCTTCATACCAATATCACCCCCATATTTTGAAGTAAGAGAGTCACCTTTCAATATACAAAAATGGTGCTCCAGCACTGCCCGATTCTTTCATGCCACAGATATGAAAGTGGATGCCACTGACTAAAAATTTTACCAGTTGAAACCCGGTGACTATAGTACAGTAGAGATACTTGTGTCTTGCATTAGAATTTTATGAATTTTTTTTTAAGAACAACCCAAAAAAAAATAATGTATGAAGCTAACAGGTAAACCATTGTACATTTTACTGTGCAAATAAGATTTACAGTGTGCTGAAAGTTTAATTTTTAGATTTCCAGGGGTGAAACTGAAGCAAAAATGCGCGTCAGTCTGGGTACTGAACCCCCGGGCCCGCAAAAACCAAGTTGCGGATTTTTTTGTGTGAAGTTTGAAAAAAATAGCAGGGGTTTTGGGGAAAGAACTGAAAAAATTTTGGGAAATTTTAAAATACAACTTTAAAAAATTCATTCAGTTTTCTTTAGTTCAATTTTAGGGTATTAGGGGAAACCCCCTTTATTTTTTGGATGTTCCACCTTGAAGAACGAGATTTTATTCTATTCACAACGTAAGAATTTAAAAAACATTAACTAGAAATAAAAGTTTTTGAAAGGGATAAAACAACAACACCCTAAGGGGTTTTTGTTGCTTTATACCTTTTTATCAAGAATATTTTAAAATATAGTCGTAATACACAAACACCAACACACAAAGTCATGGAGTCCAGCCATTTAAATTCTTTAGAGCAATAACTTGTAAATGCTGTTTGAAACAAATTATTTTTCATTACAGCTAAAAATTTTTTGAAGCAAATTACGGGAGTACTTACCGATGAAAATTTAAAAATTTATCACTCGCAAAAGGGGGGAAAGTGTACTTTTTTTTCAACAAACTGGCCTATCCCATGAGGCAATTTTGGCCCAAAAAAAAAAACAAAGTTTCCCTTTTTAAATTTAGTAAAAAACACGGAGAAGGGGGTTTCAGCCCCCTTTTTTCCAGATTTTAGTCGCCTCTTACAACACGCATGCTTTAAAGGGGGAAAAATTTTTGTTTTCCCCTTCCTCATGAGGATCCTATGTATACAAAACAATAAATTTCTCATTTGGGTTGCTGCAGTGGGGATTCATAAAAATTTGCAAGGTGAGCAAATGTCACTTCAGTATCTTGATAAAACTGAAGTATAAATAATATAAAAAGTTACTGCACTTTCTCCATGGGGAAGTGAAACAGAATTCTTCCTCTGTAAGCCATGCGTGTTGTAAGAGGCAACTAAAATGCCAGGAATAAGGGGCTAGTAGCCCCTACTGTTGTATATATTACTAAATGCAAAAGAAGACTCTTTCATTTTTCCTTTTGGGCCACTCCGCCTCAGTGAGATACGGCCGGTGCGTTGGAAGAAAGAAGAAAGGTACTGCACTTACTTTTATCAATTCATTTATCATATAAAATAAGAAGTAGTAACATAAAATATTATTTGACTTAGTCATAGTTCAGTTGAATTCAGTTTGACCCTTGAGCAAAGTCAGTAACTTTGCTGTAAAATTTTGGCTTACACTGAAGATTTTTTAATAATTTTTTTTTTTGTTATTTGATAGAAGGACAAAGCTAAATAATTTCTTGATGAGAATTTCTGGAGACTTGTTTTAATTCATTTCAAAACAAAGAACTTGAGTTTTTCAGATACAGTTGCTGCTGGAACTATGAAAATTAATTTACAAATGCTAGTTAATTCATTGTAAGCTTTTACCAAGTTACTCAACTTTATAAAACTCAATACCTGGATTTCTTTTATAGTTTTAGCTTTGAACTCTTCTGACATGTAAGGAGCTCTTTAGCTTTGATCTCAGTGACAAAAAAATTATTATAGTTACACTTTAACCCTTTGAGGGTCGACAGGCCCTCTCCGAAACTCGTTCTCAGGGTCGGCCAAATTTCAAAAAAAAAAAAATTATTTTTTCTTATGAAAAAATAGAGTTTTTTTTTCTAAACATTATAGGATAAACAAAAAAAATTTACCATCAATACTTACGGAGATATGGATGCATGAAGTTTGCAGAAAATGAGCCGCGTATGGCAACAGCGGCGACTGCCGCTCACCCGGTAAACTTTAGTTTACTTGTATTTGAAGGTTTGTTGTTTTTTCACTTTTTTTATTTTTCACATAACTTATGTGGCCTATGAGACCAAAGTAAGGTGCAATGTAACATATATACACTTGTTGTATACAACACAATAAGCACACAAACATAATTATCAATATATTGTTTACAAAACTTGTTTACAAAAACAAACAATACAAAACATTGTTTATTATTATTGTTCTATAATATATATACCAAATATACAGTCACTGAACATATTCCTATTAGTTCTGCAGCTTGTGGAACTCTGAAAAAATGGTGTCATACACAATGGTGTTTTAATCTTTCTCCCTCATTCTATCTCTTTCAATCTGTCTCTCTCTTTCTATCTGTCTGTCTACCTCTGTCTCACGGGTACACATAAAATACAATGTATACATAGTATAAATTCCCTAGGATAACCCAAGAAACCCAGACAAAGTGCTATACTCTGCTTGAAGATGTGAGTAAAAGTGATGACACAGTCTTGTGGCTCTCTGAGACAGAGAGCTAACGGATAACAGATAGACAGGGAGCTTGACAGACAGACAAATAGACAGACAGAAATGTTAGTGTACCAGTACCAGTGTACTAGTGTTCCACCCTCCTCCTCCTCTTCTTCCTCTTCCTCCTTTTCCCCCCTACTCTTCCTCCTCTTCCCCTACTCTTCCTCATACTCTTCCTCTTCCTCCTACTCTTCCTCTTCCTCCTCCTCCTCTTCCTCCTCCTCCTCTTCTTCCCTTCCTCCTACTCTTCCTCTTCCTCCTACTCTTCCTCCTCCTCCTCCTCCTCCTCTTCTTCCCTCTTCCTCCTCTTCCCCTAATCTTCCTCCTACTATTCCTCTTCCCCTCCTCTTCCTCTTATTCCTCTTCCTCCTACTCTTCCTCTTCCTCCTTCTCCTCTTCTTCCTCTTCCCCCTACTCTTCCCTCTTCCCCTTCTCCTCCATAGTGTAAATTACCAGATCGGCAGCGGGTCAAAGTGACATTTTGTCTCATTACTTTCACTCCCCCCTCCCCCCTGCCCAAAACAATGGGGTCGGATGCTGCTTCCCTTCCTCCATTCTATCAAATTTACTTTCTCCCTCATTCTATCTGTCTTTTTAATCTCTGTCTCACAGGTACACATAAATACAATTATACATAGTTTTAAATTACCTAGGATAACCCAAGAAACCCAGACAAAGTGCTATACTCTGCTTGAAGATGAGTAAAAGTGATGACACAGTCTTGTGGCTCTCTGAGACAGAGAGCTAGAACGGATAGACAGGGAGCTTGACAGACAGGCAAATAGACAGACAGAAATGTTAGTAACCAGCAAAAACAAAGGGAGGGAGATGTTTATCTAAATTTTTTGGCACAGCTCTACCCTCATTTACCCTAAATAAAATGTCAGCACTTATCAGAGTTATCTCCCCTTTTCTTGTTACTGTCATGGTGAACATTTATTTTTACCTATTATTATATTATGTATTATTATTATTAAAGTATTATGTTATCATTAAAGTATCTTCTTCTTCTCCTCCTCCTCTTCTTCTTCCTCCTCCTCCTCTTTTCTCCTCCTCCTCCTCCTCCTCTCTTCTTCCTCCTCCTCCTCTGCCTCCTCCTCCTCTTGCCTCCTCCTCCTCTTGCCCCCCTCCTCCTCTTGCCTCCTCCTCCTCTGCCTCCTCCTCCTCTGCCTCCTCCTCATCCTCCATTCTTGGAACAAGTTTGAAGAGCTTGTAGTTTTATAAAACACTATCACTATCATCACCAATGCTCACATCTGAGTCTGGGATTTTGGAAAAAAGGAGTTTTTCCCCTTTGATTCTGGTACAACTGAACGTGAACAAGATGGCCCAGCACCAGAGGTGGAAGGCTGTGGGTTTTCTGGTTTTCCCCCACTATTACCCATATTTTGGTCATTAGTTTCGGTCAAAACCTCACCAGAACCTTGAAACTCATCTTCACTGTCACTTTCCCTCTGTATTAGAACTGTCACTGGGGAACAAAAGTGTCCCAATTCGCCGAGGAGTGAGGAACTTCTTACCGCGAGGCATGGTGGAAATTGTGTACTATGATGGCATTCTCACAATGCACCACTGGGTACCAGATTTTTTTCCTACTGCGCACACCCACCACACAGACCCATTCTCTCACATCTAGGCTTATCAGCCTTTTCCTGTGAGATTTGAGGCCGCTAGAATTTATGCGTACTAGTACGACAAAAACCCCTACGCGTAAGACGTACTAGTACGACCAAAACCCTCAAAGGGTTAATGACTGAAAAGCAAACTTTAAAAATTCTTTTTTAAACCCCAAAAAATTAGGAGAAAGTAAATGTTCTAAGAATCATAATGACTCCATATTTATAAATCTGATATTATACTGGTTAAGTTTTTTTTTTTTTTTTAACAAGTCGGCCGTCTCCCACCGAGGCAGGGTGACCCAAAAAGAAAGAAAATCCCCAAAAACAAAATGCTTTCATCATCATTCAAAACTTGCACCTCACTTACACATAATCACTGTCTTTGCAGAGGTGCTCAGAACACAACAGTTTAGAAGCATATATGTATAAAGATGCACAACATATCCCTCCAAACTGCTAATATCCCGAAACCCCTACTTTAGAGTGCAGGCATTGTACTTCCCATTTCCAGGTCTCGACTCTGGTTATATAAAAATAACCAGTTTCCCTGAATCCCTTCACTAAATATTACCCTGCTCACACTCCAACAGATCGTCAGGTCCCAAATACCATTCGTCTCCATTCACTCCTATTGAACACGCTCATGCACGCCTGCTGGAAGTCCATGCCCCTCGCTCACAAAACCTCCCTTACCCCTTTCTTCTAACCTTTTCGAGAACGGCCCCTACTGTACCTTCCTTCCCATACAGATTTAAATGCTCTCCATGTCATTCTACTTCGATCCATTCTCTCCAAATGACCAAACCACCTCAACAACCCCTCTTCAGGCCTCTAATACTTTTATTAACTCCACACCTCCTAATTTCCACACTCCAAATTTTCTGCATAATATTTACACCACACATTGCCCTTAGACAGGACATCTCCACTGCCTCCAACCGTCTCCTCGCTGCTGCATTCACAACCCAAGCTTCACACCCATATAAGAGTGTTGGTACTACTATACTTTCATACATTCCCTTCTTTGCCTCCATAGATAATGTTTTGTCTCCACATATACCTCAATGCACCACTCACCTTTTTCCCTCATCAATTCTGTGATTACCTCATCTTCATAAATCCATCTGCCAACATGTCAACTCCCAAGTATCTGAAAGCATTCACTTCTTCCATACTCCTCACCCATCCCAATTTGATATCCAATTTTCTTTACAAATCTTTGATACCCTCATCACCTTACTCTTTTCTATGTTCACTTTCAATTTTCTACCTTTACACACACTCCCAAACTCATCCACTAACCTTTGCAATTTTTCTGTAGAATCTCCCTTAAGCACAGTATCATCAGCAAAAAGCAACTGTGTCAATTCCCATTTTGTATTTGTTTCCCCCATAATTTAAATCCCACCCCTCTCCCAAACACGATAGCATTTACTTCTTTTACAACCACATCTATAAATATATTAAACAACCATGGTGACATTACACATCCCTGTCTAAGACCTACTTTTACGGGAAGTAGTCTCCCTCTCTTCTACACACCCTAACCTGAGCCTCACTATCCTCGTAAAAACTCTTTACAGCATTTAGTAACTTACCACCTATTCCATATACTTGCAACATCTGCCACATTACATTGCTCCCCTATCCACTCTATCATATTCCTTTTCTAAATCCATAAATGCAATAAAAACTTCACATATATGCTTCAATGTAAACACTTGATCTACACATCCCCTACCCACTCTGAAACCTCCTTGCTCATCCACAATCCTACAATCTTATCTCTAATTCTTTCAATTACAGTATAACCCTACCGTACACTTTTCCTGGTATACTCAGTAAACCTATTCCTTTATAATTTTTACAATATCTTTTGTCCCCCTTCCCTTTATATAAAGGGACTATACATGCTCTCTGCCAATCCCTAGGTACCTTCCCCTCTTTCATACATTTTCTTTTCTTTCAACACACTGGCTGTATCCCACCGAGGCGGGGTGGCCCAAAAGGAAAAACGAAAGTTTCTCCTTTTACATTTAGTAATATATACAGGAGAAGGGGTTACTAGCCCCTTGCTCCCGGCATTTTAGTCGCCTCTTACAACACGCATGGCTTACGGAGGAAGAATTCTGTTCCACTTCCCCATGGAGGTTTTTTTTTTTTTTTTCAACAAGTCGGCCGTCTCCCACCGAGGCAGGGTGACCCAAAAAAGAAAGAAAATACCCAAAAAGAAAATACTTTCATCATTCAACACTTTCACCACACTCACACATTATCACTGTTTTTGCAGAGGTGCTCAGAATACAACAGTTTAGAAGCATACAGCAGGGCCCCGCTTTACGGCGTTTCACTTTACGGCGTTCCGCTAATACGGTCATTTCAAATTATGACCAAAACTTGCTATACGGCTCCCCCCACCTGACTTTCTAATACGGTCACCGCGCCCCACCCTGTTTGTTTACATTCTTCGTGAGCTCAGTAACCACTAAGTCTCTCCATTTTGTCTGGAAACTCCAAAATTTCAAATGTTTTTAAAAGTTATTTCATATTTTATATATACTCTGATAATTGTAATTATGTATACCTGTACTTAAATAAACTTACATTTCTGTGCTGGCATGCAGGTACAAAATTAAAATCCCGTAAGAGTGTCTTATGTCTCCGACATCATATTAGTAATGATAATAATCATCGAGCTCATTTAAATGTGTATATTACGTTAAATACACATTTTCATTAATCCATCTATGATATTTTTTCAAATTTATATAATAAAATGATACATAACATAAAAAGATGATAAATGACCCCACAATAGAATAAATTTAAACATAAATATGAGATGTGGTAGCAGGCGACTTGCACAAGTGATGCCATATTAGAAATGATAATAATAATAATAATAATCACCGAGTCTCGTTAAATGTTGTATATTACGTTAATATACACATTTTCATTAATCCATCCATGATATTTTTTCAAAATTATATAATAAACACGATACATAACATAAAAAGATGATAAATACACCCTACAATAGAATAAATAAACATAAATATGAGATGTGCTAGCCAGATAACTTGTACAAGTGATGCCAAGAATAACATTTTCTCTAATCTAACATAAGAGAAAATGTGTTACTGGGGGCAACTGTAGAAAATTATTCCTTTTGTATGTAAGTAAGTTTATTCAGGTATACACAAATACAGTTACATAGATTATCATACATAACAACATATGTGTAGAGAACCTAGGAAAACCCCAAAAAGTCAGAGTGACTTTATTTCCATTGCCTTCACTCAGAGCATCATTTCTTCTCAAAATGATGTTACATGAGAATGGGAGTGTTCTTCTTTATTTATTCTACCGTATCAATGTAGAGACAACCTGTACACAACGTAACTTGTACACAAACCAGACGTGTACACTTTCTTTGTTTACAAAACTTACCTTCGCCTGGTTTGTTTACATAACTCTGAGCCTGTCCTCTCTCATGCACTCATTCTTTCTCTCACTCATTTATTCGTTTTATCTCATTTACTTACTCCTGACCCTACATTAAGACTACAAATATTTTAAGGTAAGTAATGAGTGAACTGTATATACATTTTATTGCTCTGGGATGCTTAAATATCATAGAATTGTATGTGTGGGTGGGGTGGCCTGGTATGGTAGCCTGGCTGACTACCATACATACCACACTTGATTTCTTACAATAAATACTACTTGTCTCACCCTAGATTAAGACTATAAATATTTTAAGGTAAGTAATGAGTGCACTATGTGTGCATTGTACTTTTTATTCTTTTTTGATGCCTGGTTCTATTGCTAACTTAATATATGTTAGTGTAAACTTGTTATCTAGTGTTTGTATGCATTTGTAAGTGGAAAAAAAGGGTGTTCCACTTTACGGCGGTTTCCGCTTTACAGCGGTAGCCTGGAACCTAACCAGCCGTATAAGTGGGGCCCTACTGTACACATATAAAGATACACAACATATCCCTCCAAACTGCCAATATCCCAAACCCCTCATTTAAAGTGCAGTCATTGTACTTCCCATTTCCAGGACTCAAGTCCGACTATATGAAAATAACCGGTTTCCCTGAATCCCTTCACTAAATATTACCCTGCTCACACTCCAACAGATCGTCAGGTCAAAAGTACCATTTGTCTCCATTCACTGTATAGTCCTTGTGGCTTAGCGCTTCTTTTTGATTATAATAATAATTGTCTCCATTCACTCCTATCTAACACGCTCACGCACGCTTGCTGGAATTCCAAGCCCCTTGCCCACAAAACCTCCTTTACCCCCTCTCTCCAACCCTTTCGAGGACGACCCCTACCCCGCCTTCCTTCCCCTATAGATTTATATGCTTTCCATGTCATTCTACTTCGATCCATTCTCTCTAAATGACCAAACCACCTCAACAACCCCTCTTCTGCCCTCTGACTAATACTTTTATTAACTCCACACCTTTTCCTAATTTCCACACTCCGAATTTTCTGCATAATATTTACACCACACATTGCCCTTAAACAGGACATCTCCACTGCCTCCAACCGTCTCCTCGCTGCTGCATTTACCACCCATGCTTCACACCCATATAAGAGTGTTGGTACTACTATACTTTCATACATTCCCTTCTTTGCTTCCATAGATAACGTTTTTTGACTCCACATATACCTCAACGCACCACTCACCTTTTTCCCTCATCAATTCTATGATTAACCTCATCCTTCATAAATCCATCCGCCGACACGTCAACTCCCAAGTATCTGAAAAACATTCACTTCTTCCATACTCCTCCCCCCTCAATTTGATACCCAAATTTTTTTTATCTAAATATTTGATCCCCTCATCCCCTTACTCTTTTCTATGTTCATTTAAACTTTCTCCCCTTTAACACTTCCCAAATCATCCACTAATCTTTGAAATTTTTCTTTAGAATCCCCCATAAGACGTATCATCAGCAAAAATAACTGTTAAATTTCCCCATTTTGAATTTGATTCACCAAATTTACCCCCACCCCTCCCCCGAACCCCCTAGCATTTACTTCCTTTACAACCCCATCAAAAATATATTAAACAACCATGGTGACATTACACCCCCTGTGTAAGACCTATTTTTTACCGGGGAAGTAGTCTCCCTCTCTTCTACACACCCAAACCTGACCCTCACTACCCTAAAAAAAACTCTTACAGCATTTAATAACTTCCCACCTTTTCCTTTAACTTGCAACCTCCCAAAATTGCCCCTCTATCCACTTATCATATGCCTTTTCTAAAACCATAAATGCAATAAAATTCCCCTACCTTTATCTAATAGTTTTCCATATATGCTTCAATGTAAACATTTGATCTAACATCCCCTACTCACTCTAAAGCCCTTGTCATCCGTAACCCTACATTCTGTCTTACCTCTAAAATTTTCAATTATAACCCCACCTTTCACTTTTCTGGATACTCAGTAAACTTATTCCCCAATAATTTTTTTCAGTCTTTTTGTCCCCTTTCCCTTTATTAAAGGGACTTACAGCTCTCCGCCAATCCCTAGGTACCTTCCCCCCTTTCATACATTTTTAAACAAAAGTAAACCCAAACCCCTCCAAAAACTATATCCCCCCTTTTTAACATTTCTGTCATGATCCCTCAGTTCCCGCTGCTTTTAAACCCCCTTTCATTCTCTTAATGCCCCACGTCCCCCCCCAACTTACTTCTGCTTTTTCACTCCAAAAGATGGTATACCTCCCTACCAGTGCATGAAATTACTGGAAATAAAACTATGCGTATAAGGATCCCTTTTTTTACTAGTTTCGCCCCCACAGTGGGCGAAAATTTGCAATAAAGGTCACATTAACTCTATATGTTATATTTCCATTGTGCGGTATTTTTTACCCCTTTATTTTCCGCATGAAATTACTGCCTTCTTTCTTCTTTAACATTTTAAAAATTTCCCCAAAAAATTCTCGCCATTACCTAATCCTCCATCTCCCCTTACTAACTCCCTACTCTGTTTTTAACGACAACCATACTTTCCCTGGCTTTTTAAGTGTTTAACTCACTCCAAAATTTTTTCTTATTTTTATTAAAATTTCTTGAAGTGCCTCTCCACTCATCTCTGCTTCCCTTTTTCACTCTCTACTACTTTCTTTACCTTTCTTTTTACTCTCCATATATTGCTCTTTTTATAAAACTTTGCTTTGTAAAAACCCCTCATAACTACTTTTTCTCTTTTATCACCCCTTTACTTCATCATTCCCCCAAACACTCCTTTTCCTCCTGCCCCACCCCCCTATAACCACAAAAATTTTGCCCCCCTTCAATACTGCATTTTTAAAACTTTCCCAAACTCTTCAACCCCCCCCTACTCATCTTTGCACTAGCCCCCTTTCTGCCAAAATCGTTATATCTCACCTGAATTCCTCTCCCTTAGTTTTTACACTTTTACCCACCCTTACTTGTTGTTCCACCACCCTTTTTTCCCCTCTACCTCTTACTCAACTGTAGCTACAAAAAAAGAATGATGATTATCAGTTGCCCCCCTAAAAACAGTACATCCGGGCCTACCATCAACCCTTTTTTCCCCCAAAACATAATCTAATAAAATACTTCATTAGTGCTAATATACCTTGATATTATTTATCCCTTTTTCAAAAAATTATTTCTTTTACCAAACTCTTTTTTAACATAGCTCAATTTAAAAGGGTCCCCATTTACATTTTTCCCCCGGCACCCCCCAAAATTTACCTCTACTCCCTCCAAAACTTTTTTTCCCACTTTAGCATTGAAATCCCCAACCCCCATTACTCTACACTTATTTCAAAACCCCCATGCATTCATTCAACATTTCCCCCAAAACTCTCTCTCTCTCCTCTCCAAATTCTCTCTTTTCCAGGTGCTCACCTTATTAAACCACTTTTCACCCAATCTTTATTTTACCCACATAATCCTTGAATTAATACATTTAAGCCCTCTTTTTTGCCCTGCTTATCCTTCAACATTATTCTCTTCCCTTTAGCTTAACTCTATTTGAAACCCCTGACCCAATCCCCTTTATTCCTCTCCATTGAAACTCTCCCCCCCCCTTTAGCTTTGTTTCACTTAAAACCAGGAATCCCGTTTCTTTCATCATAACATCCACATCTCTCTTTTTATCATTTGCACAACATCAACGCACATCAGACTTCCCCCTTTGACAATTTCTTCTTCTTATCTTTTTGTAACTTTTCGGAAAAGGGGTTTTCTAGCCCATTGTTCCCGGCTTTTAGTGGCTTTTTTCAAACGCTGGGTTACGGAGGAAAATTCTTATTCCACTTTTCCCCTGGATATAAAAAAAAAAAAAATAAGACCAAGAACTATTAAAATAAAAACAAAGAAAACTCAAAGAGTGTGTATAAATAAAAGTGTAATTATTTTGTGTGTGACCCCAAGTTAAGTAGAAGTAGCAAGACATACCTGTAATCTTGCATATTTATGAGACGACAAAAAGCATCAGCAATCCTACATCTGAAAACAAAATTTGGCTTTCGTTTTACACTCCTTGGGGAGGACGGTAGTACCCCCTGGGTGGTTTTCTGTCTACCAACCTCACTTACCTGGAGGGAAAGGAAAAAAAAAGAACTGGGAAAAAAAATAGAAGAAAACCCAAAGGGGTGTGCATATATATGCTTGTACATGTATGTGTAGTGTGGCCTAAGTGTAAGTAGAAGTAGCAAGACGTACCTGAAATCTTGCATGTGTATGAGACAAAAAAAAAGAAGACACCAGCAATCCTACCATCGTGTAAAACAATTACAGGCTTCAGTTTTACACTCACCTGGCAGGACGGTAGTACCTCCCTGGGCGGTTGCTGTCTTCCAACCTACTACCTAGTTTTCATACATTTATTAAACAAAAATACCAACCACTCCAACACTATATCCCCCTGCTTTTAACATTTCTGTCGTGAACCCATCAGTTCCAGCTGCTTTACCCTTTCATTCTACGTAATGCTTCACGCACCTCCCCCACACTCACATCCTGTTCCTCTTCAATCCTAAAAGATGGTATACCTCCTTGGCCAGTGCATGAAATTACCGCTTCCCTTTCTTCGTCGACATTTGAAAGTTCCTCAAAATATACTCGCCATCTACCCAAAACCTCCATCTCCCCATCTACTAACTCCCCTACTCTGTTTTTAACTGACAAATCCATTCGTTCTCTAGGCTTTCTTAACTTGTTTAACTCACTCCAAAATTTTTTCTTATTTTCATTAAAATTTCTTGACAGTGCCTCTCCCACTCTATCATCTGCTCTCCTTTTGCACTTTCTCACCACTCTCTTCACCTTTCTTTTACTCTCCATATATTCTACTCCTCTTATAACACTGCTTTGTAAAAACCTCTCATAAGCTAACTTTTTCTCTTTAATCACACTCTTTACTTCATCATTCCACCAATCACTCCTCATTCCTCCTGCACCCACTCTCCCATAACCACAAACTTCTGCCCCACATTCTAATACTGTATTTTTAAAACTATTCCAACCCTCTTCAACCCCCCCACTACTCATACTTGCACCAGCCCACCTTTCTGCCAATAGTTGCTTATATCTCACCCGAACTTCCTCCTCCCTTAGTTTATACACTTTCACCTCCCTCTTGCTTATTTTTGCCATTTTCCTCTTTTCCCATCTACCTCTTTCTCTAACTGTAGCTACAACTAAATAATGATCCAATATATCAGTTGCCCCTCTATAAACGTGTACATCCTGGAGCCTACCCATCAACCTTTTATCCACCAATACATACTCTAACAAACTACTTTCATTACGTGCTATATCATACCTTGTATATTTATTTATCCTCCTCTTCATAAAATATGTATTACTTATTACCAAACCTCTTTCTACACATAGCTTAATTAAAGGCTCCCGATTTTCATTTACCCCCGGCACCCCAAATATACCTACTACTCCCTCCACAACATTTTTGCCCACTTTAGCATTGAAATCCCCAACCACCATTACTCTCACACTTTGTTCAAAATTCCCCACACATTCACTCAACATTTCCCAAAATCTCGCTCTCTCCTCTACACATCTGTCTTCTCCAGGTGCATATACACTTACTATAACCCACTTTTCACATCCAACCTTTATTTTACTCCACATAATCCTTGAATTAATACATTTGTAGTCCCTCTTTTCCTGCCATAACTTATCCTTCAACATTATTGCTACTCCTTCTTTAGCTCTAACTCTATTTGAAACCCCTGACCTAATCCCATTTATTCCTCCCACTGAAACTCTCCCACCCCCTTCAGCTTTTTTCACTTAAAGCCAGGACATCCAGCTTCTTCTCATTCATAACATCCACAATCATTTCTTTCTTATCATTTGCACAACATCTACGCACATTCAGACTTCCCACTTCGACAATTTTCTTCTTCTCATTCTTTTTAGTAATTATTACAGGAAAAGGGGTTACTAGCCCATTGTTCCTGGCATTTTAGTTGACTTCTACAACACGCATGGCTTACGGAGGAAAGATTCTTATTCCACTTCCCCATGGATATAAAAGGAAAAGTAATAAGACCAAGAACTATTAAGATAAAATGAAAGAAAACTCAGATGAGTGTGTATAAATAAACATGTACATGTATGTGTAGTGTGACCTAAGTGTAAGTAGAAGTAGCAAGACGTACCTGTAATCTTGCATATTTATGAGACAGACAAAAGACACCACCAATCCTACCATCATGTAAAACAATTTCAGGCTTTTGTTTCACACTCGCTTGGCAGGACGGTAGTACCTCCCTGGGTGGTTGCTGTCTACCAACCTACTACTATGTACATGTACTTGTAGTAAATAAAGATATTATTATATAAGAGAAAGAGGGCTTCTCTTATGCCATGGCAGTCTTCCATCTCCGCCTCCACAGGAAACTTCCACGGCACTTGTTATTTCAAGGTTGCTAAGCTGTCCCAGACTTCAATAGTGCCTGCTGACACAATTGCCTCTGCGTCCCTTCCACAGTCGCCTCCATGTCCAACCCTTTTGTGGTACGGGGCTCTGAGGTTCCAGCCTCATCATCTCTCACTGCCCCTAAATCTTCGCCTTCCCAGTCACGTGTTTTAGTGTCTATGCGCCCCCGCCAGTCTAAATCGATGCCATATATCCCTTCTTTTCCAAAGTCTACAGTTTCAGTTAAGTCCAATTCTCCTTCAACCCATAAACTATACGACAACCCCACCCATTCTTCACACCCTATCTGTGAATCTCCACCTTTACCTTGGGATGCATCTGATACTGCTGTGGAGGTCCATCCACCCCCATGTACAGTTGCACCCTCGCTTGTCCCTCCGGAAGTTTCTGCTTGTCAAGACACCTCTACCCCTTCTTTGGTGTCTTCTCTTGTCTCTCCACTTTTACCCAATCTACATTTTCTCCCTCTGTTGCCAAACTCTCTCCGACTTCTGTCTCATCTGAAACTGTTGAAGCCATGTCCACGTTTATCGAGGAGACACCACCTGTGATGGACACTGGGTCCACCCCCTGACACTTCACATTCTCGCGCTCTGCACCCTTCTTCACACCGTCTTTCATCTCATTCTAATACTTCTTACTAGTTCCCCAATGCCTCCACATGTTGAATTTACTGACTCTCCTAGTCTGTAAACACCTGCAATATATTCTCTTATACTCTATTAGCTGATTATGGCTTATTTACAGTGGAATATTCAAGACCTCAGGGGTAATTGAGGTTCGGAATTCAGATCTCCTCTGGTACAGCTGGAAAACATGAGGGACGTGTTTCCATAATACACCTGCTGTCCTTGTTCACCCCATCAGTTTAAAATGGATACCTGGGTGTTAATCGACTGGTGTGGGTCGCATCTTGGGACAAAACTGACCTAATTTGCCTGAAATGCTGTGCATAACAAGCGGCTTTCTATATTGTAGTATGTTATTGATGTTAGCTAGGTCTGTATACCATGGACATGTACTTGTTGTAAATAAAGAAATGACAATACTTTGTTGGACTTCGTATTGGTAGATAAAAGACTGTTGAGTAGACTTCAGGTTGTACATGTTTATAGAGGGGTTACAGATATATCAGATCACTTTTTAATTGTAGCTACAGTGAGAGTAAAAGGTAGATGGGATACAAGGAAAATGGAAGCAGCAAGTAAGAGGTGAAGGTTTATAAACTAAAGGAAGAAGCAGTTAGGGTAAGATATAAACAACTGTTGGAGGACAGATGGGCTAGTGTGAGTGTAGGCAATTGAGTAGCTGTATGAGGTAAGTTTAAGAATATAGTGTTAGTGTTCAGCAGAAGTTTGTGGTTACAGGAAAGTGGGTGCAGGAAGAAGAGCAATTGGTGGAAATGATGTAAAAGTTAGCATATGAGAGGTTTTTACAAAGTAGAAGTGATACAAGGAGAGAGGAGTATATGGAGAGAAAAAGAGAGGTTAAGAGAGTGGTGAAGCAATGTAAAAAGAGAGAAAATGAGAGTGGGTGAGATGTTATCAACAAATTTTGTTGAAAATAAGAAAAAGTTTTGGAGTGAGATTAATAATATGAGAAAGCCTAGGGAACGAATGGATTTGTTAGTCAAAAATAGGGGAGGAGAGTTATTAAATGGAGAGTTAGAGGTATCGGGAAGATGGAGGGAATATTTTGAGGAATTGTTAAATGTTGATGAAGTTAGGGAAGCTGTGATTTCGTGTATAGGGCAAGGAGGAATAACAACTTATAGGAGTGAGGAAGAATCAGTTGTGAGTGTGGGGGAAGTGCGTGGGGCAGTGGGTAGCATGAAAGCGGGTAAAGCAGCAGGGATTGATGGGAGAAAGATAAAAAATGTTAGAAGCAGGTGGGGATATAGTTTTGGAGTGGTTAGTGTTTTTATTTAATAAATGTATGGAAGAGGGTAAGGATCGGAAGCTGGGCCTGATGGCATTCATATCGGTGAGCCGTCGCAGTCGTCTTGCGTCTTTTTAATATTATTTGATTGCAAGGAGGTCTTCCCCAGCTATGTAAACCAGATACTTCGGGATGATACCTCACACTACTGTTCCATTGCTCTTGCCAGTGCAGTATGCAGGGTGATGGAT